>PVLA01000501.1:456821-540116 GCA_004027455.1 Hydrochoerus hydrochaeris
TGGGGAGGGGGCAGGGGTGGGGGAGGAGGGTGGGGAGGAGGTGGAGGGGCAGGTGGGGGAGGAGGTGGGGGTAGAGGAGGTTTCCAAGGAAGGGGAGATTATAGTGGCAGAGGGGGCTACGGTGGGAGAGGAGGGGGCTACGGTGGAAGAGGCTATGGAGATCCGTATGGAGGAGGAGGTGGAGGTGGGGGGTACAGGCGATACTAGAAATGCAAACATGTAGTTGTACTTACTTCTTGTTAGATACGTTAGGCATCGTGTTCTAAATAACATATTTGAGTGTCATCTTTGAAGTAAACACCATGTTAGATTCCCTGATGATGTCATTCTTAAATCAGTATGTACGAAGGTTTTATACTAACCAGTTGATCTCTGAAAGGGGTGATTTTTTTCCATATTCTGTGTACTCTTAAGCATGTTGTCTTTTTTAAAAAAAAACAAAAAGATGAACAAAAATTATTTTTAAAAATGTAAATATTTATTACCATCAAACTTGGAAAATGGAAAGTATTTTATTGTCATGATTGAATTTAGACTGTTACCTGTATTTTGTTCAGGGTTGGAACATATAAATGACCTTACCTGTGGTAGAAAGGAATATAGACTCTTGCCTCATCTCTATTTCTGTGGATGTTTTAAAATTCATTAATTCAATTTTACAAAATAGAGGGAAAGACTGATAGTTGTGTTCAGTAGGTAGTTGTGATATACTTTTTAAGGGAGGAAATCCTTTGGTCAGGTTTCTGTTAAAGTTGAAGCCAAGGTGTTCTTTTTGCCATGCATATTTGACTTATTTCCAGTTGGATTTGAAATCCATATGAGGTTGACTGAAAAATTAAAAATTGAGGTCAGAATTAAAGGGATAAAATATATGTAGCAGTTTTACATAATGATGTTAAAAAGTATTCCTATAAACTGGTATCTTCATCGTTTGTACCCTCACTTCTGATAACCAAATATTAAAAGGCAGGATGACTTGTATCACACAGAATTAAGGCAGTGATTTCCAGCTTTAGTAGATCATGGGTATCCATTAGTAATTCTGATTCACAGCTAAATTTGGGCAACACAGTGTTAGGGAATGGCTGTATGTGGTTTTGAGATCAAGAATTGTAAATTTGAATGATGGTGGCCAAGCCAGGATTGAAATGACCTTAGCTACCAAAGATTGATTCACCTTCATTTGTTAAATGAGGAATGAGACACACATCCTCTGCTCACTTCATTTCATAAAGTACAGATGTAATTCATTGAAAATTTATACAGCGCCTTTTGTGAAGAGGTTGAAGAGTGAAAAATGGTATTTTTCTTAGTGTGGAGTCAAAAAGGGTTGATCACAGATTTTTTTTTCTAATTTTTTTATGGAAAAAATAAAATTTAATAATAAAATGAGAATAACAATAATTATTACATTCCTATTATTTAAAGTACTTACTCAGAGTATAAGATAATGGACATAAAAATTTCTCCATTAATATTAGCACAAACCTTCCTTTTCAATGAACTAAGAGACACAAGTAATATAACTAATTTGCATTTTTTTCTTTTTCCCTTTTCTTCCATCCTAGTTCCTTTTTCCTTTTGAACAATTTCTTCCTATTTCACAATATCTGTTGTACATTTTAAACCTTATTTACTTTCAGATTCTCACACCAAGGAGACAAACATGATGTTTAAGCATGTGAGTTTGATTTATTTAATTTATGAGTGTGGTCTCAAGTTGCATCCATTTACCTATAAAAGTCTCAAGTTTATCCTTTATGGCTGCATAGTACTCTATTGTATAAAAAAGACCTTTATCCATTCCTCGATTGATAGGCACTTGGGTTTTTTCCCAATATTTAGCTATTAAAAACTGTGCTGCTTTAAACATAAATACACAAATATCACTGTGGCATGATATCTTCTGGGAAGACAGCTAGAAGGGGAATAGTTTGGTTAAATGGGACCTTTAATCCTAGCTGTTTGAGGAAACTCCACACTGATTTCCACAGTGATTGCACCAGTTTGCACTACTACCAAGATTAGAAAAGGGTTACTTTTCCCCCACAGCCCCGCTAGCATTTGTTACTGGTTGATTTCTTGATGATAGCCATTCTTTCTGGAGTGAGATGGAATCTCAGTGTTGTTTTAATTTGTATCTCTTGAATGACTGAAGTCAAACATTTTTTCATATATTTATTTGCCATTTGTATTTCTTCATCTAAGAATTGTGTATTCATCTCAGATGACCTTTTTTTGATTGAGTCTTTGAATTTTGGGTGTGTGGTTTTCTCTTTCTCTCTCTCCAGTTCTTTGTATGTTCTAGATAGAAGTCATTTGTAACAGAATTGGCTACAATTGGTTCCCACTCTGGGTTGTCTTTTCACTCTGCTGATGATTTCGTTTGTTGTGTAAAAGCTTTTCAATAAGATGAGATTACAGTTGTTCTTTCAAGTATTTCCAATGCAGTCTGAGTTTTGTTCATGAACTCTGCCTACACTTATCTCTTCAAGATTTATACCTACTTTCTCTAGTAGATTTAGTGTTTCTGTTTTAATATTTAGATCTTTGATTTAGTGCATGGTGATAGACATAGGTCTGGTTTTAATCTTTGACATCTAGAGGACCCAGTTTTTCCAGTACCATTTATTAAAGAGGCTATTTTTCTTCCAGTGAACATGTTTGCTCCCTTTGTCAAAGATAGGGAGGTGTATTTGTAGTTGTGTCTCCATCTTCTAATCTGTTTCACTGAGACTCAGGTGTGTGTTTTTTTTTTTTCCCCAATACCATGCTGATTTTATCACAATAGCTTTGTAGTATAATTTCATGTCAAGGACTGATATGCCCCTGCCTTGCCTTTGTTGTCTAGAATTACTTTTGCTATTTTAGGTCTCTTCTGTTTTTAAATGAATTTTAGGAATGTTTTCTGTAGTTCAGTGAAGTATGTAATGATATTTTGATCGGGATTGCCTTAAATCTGTGTAATAATTTTGGGTGTATAGCAATTTTCACCATGTTGCTTCTTCCTATCTGTGAGCAAGGGATATCTTTCCATTTTCTGATTGCTTCAGTTTGCTTTTTTAAAAAAGTACTATAATTTCAATAAATAGATCTTTTACTTCCTTTGTTTGATTGATATTTTAATATTTTATTTTAATATTTTTGAATGCGATTGTCAAGGTCTGGTTTCCCTAATTTTTCTTTCAGTGAGTTTATTGTTTGTCTACAGGAATGCTATTGATTTTTGATTGTTGACTCTGTATCCCACTAAACAACTGAATTTGGTTATTAAATCTACAAGTCTTTTGGTGGAGTTTTTGGGGTATTCTATCTAGAGTATCATGTCATCTGGGAATAATAATTCAACTTCTTTTATATTGTTATTCCATTTCTCTTGTCTAATTGTTCTGGTTAATGTTTCTAGAACTATGTTGGAATAGGAGTGATTATAGTGGACATAGTTGCTTCATTTTAGAATGAAAGCTTTCAAATTTTGTCCATTTAATATGATGTTGGCTGTTGGCTTGTCATCAGATTTATCAAATTGAGATAAAGACCATGGGTGTTAACTTTGTTGCAAGTTTTTTTTTTTCATCTATTGTCATATGATTTTTGGTTGTGGCTCTGTTTATATGGTGTTATTACATTTATTGATTTGCATGTGTTGAGCCATCCCTGCATTCCTGGGATGAATCCCACTTGGTCATAGTGAATAATCTCGATGATTTGCTACATTTTGTTTACTACTATCTTACTGAGAATTTTAGTATTTATATTTATTAGGGAGATTGGCCTGTAGTTCTCTTTTATGATTGGGTCTTTCTCTGGTTTTGATATCAGGGTATTACTTGCCTCTAAGAATGAATTGTAGAATATTGTTTCCTTTTCACTTTCATTACAGAATCTGAGGAGTAATTGGTAAGTTTTTAATTACATTTTCAGTTTCATTAACTGATACTTGGTATTCAGAATTTTTATATCTTCTTGATTCACCTTGGGTAATTCATGTGTATCTAGGAATCTGTCCATTTCTTCTGTTTTGCATCTTATTACAGTAAAGATTCACAAAGTAGGTAGTGATAATCTTCTGTATTTCCACAGAATCTATAGTGATTTCACCCTTTTAACTCCTCGTTGCATGAATTTGAGCCTTTTGTTTTCCTTTTTTTTTTTTGATAAGGTTAAGAGTTTATCATTTTATTTAATCTTTTAAAGAATCAGCTCATTCATTCTTTGTTTTTTTTTAGTCAATTAATTACATTAATTTCTCTTCTGACCTTTATAATTTCCTCCCTTGTATGTATGGGCTTTTGGCTTGACTTGATCTTCTTTTCCTAGAAGCATGAAGTACAATGTTAGGTTATTTATTTATGTTCATTGGTTTTCTAGTATGAGAATTGGTTGCTATAAATTTCCTTCTTAGGACTGCTTTCAGTGTGTCCCACAGGTTCTGATATCTTATGTCTGTGTTTTTGTTCAATTGTAGGTATCGTTTAATTTCTTCTTTAATTTTATCTGTGACCCATTGGTTATTCAGGAGGGTGTTATTTAATTTCCATGTATTTATGGAGTTTTTAATTGTTTCTTTTGCCATTGATTTCCAGTTTAATTACTTTATGGTCAGATAATATGCATGGAATAATTTCATTTCCTTTGCATTTACTTAAGCATGTTCTATGGGCTATTATATGATCTATTTTAGACAGTAGTTCATACATTGCTGAGAAGAATATTCTGATGTTGGGCAGAACACCCTGTAAACATATACTAAGTCCATTTATTCACAGGTTTGGTTCAGTGCTGATATTCCTTTGCTGAGTTTTTATCAGGTCCATCTATTTGTTTGTAGCAGTGGGGTATTAAGGTCCCGCATTACAATTGTGTTATTGCTTATTTGATTTTTTGTATCTGTTAGTACTTTTTTTATACAGTTGATTGTTCCTGCATTTGGTTCATACATATTTATGATTATTTTTTGAAGTTTTCCCCTACAGTTACATGGTGAACTTCTTTGTCTGTTTTGATTATTCTTGGTTTGAAGTTCACATGTGTCTAAACAGAAGAGCTACTCCTTTTTTGGGTTCCTGTAGCATGGAAGATCGTTTTGCATCCTTTGACCCTTAAGTCTATGAATTTCTTTTGGAGTTAAATGTGTTTCTTGTATGCAGCATATTGTTGGATCCTGTTTCTTGATCCATTTTCCCAGTCTCTTTTTTTGTGACTGGTGAATTGAGGCTATTTACATTGATGCTTACAACTGGTGTATATTGGTTTATCTTTGTCATGTTATTTTTCTGCTGTTGGTTCCTTGCTTTTCCCCTGTGTTTAATGCTTGTCCTTCCTGGTGGTTTGTTTCTATTGTTTTTCTTGGAATTGTGGTCATTCTTATGTGTCTAGAATATCTTTTAGTATCCCCTGTAGGTTTGGTTTGTTGTTCATGAATTTCTTCAGTTCTTTGTCATGGGAGTATCTCATTTCTCCATTAATTTTGAATGATAGTTTTTCATGGTATATCACTCTGGGTTTGAAGTTGTTTTCTTTAGGACTTGAAATACTTCATTCCAAATTCTTCTTGATTTGAAAGTTTGTGTTGAGAATTCTGTCATGATTCTGATAGGCTTTTCTTTATAGATACTGCTGCTTTTCTCTAACAACTTTTAATTTTCTGTTTTTGTAATGAGTTTCTGAGTTCTTATTATATGCCTGGATATAAATTTATTTTGGTCATGGCTAATTGGAGTTCTATGTGATTCAATATCTGTATGTCAGATGCTTATGCTTGGGAAATTTTCTGCTATTATTTTTGCAAATAGTCTTTTTATGTCATTTGTGTTGACTCTGGTCAGTCCTATATTGGTTTTTCTTTGCATTGTCTTGCAGCTGTTCAATTGTCTTTTCCTGATTTCTTATTATTTTTAAGAAATGTTTCCTTTCTTGATTGTTAGCCATGATTCTGTCTTTAGAGTCTGAAAGTCTCTTCTTCACTTTTGTTCATGTGGTTTTGCAAAGTTTCAGTCGAATTTTTAATTTCCTGGATATCTGTTTGAATCTGTTTCATGCATTCTATTTATTTCCAATAAGGGGCATTCACAGTTTCCATTATTTTCTTATGTTCCTCTGTTTTTTAAATCTGTGTCTACTTTAGATTTGCAGCAATTCCTTCATTATGGTCATCAATTCTTTTTTTTTTTTTATCTGAGAGATTATTTCTGGTCTGATTTCCTCTCTAGCCTCATGAACTTGTTTCTTTACTTTGGTTGGTATCATTTTATAAATTTCAGATATGTATCTTCCATTTCCTTGTATGTCATTGTCTCCTGGACTATTCTACCTGGGCTGGCTGTCTGAGGTTTCATTTTTTTTTTTTTGGTATTGGGCATTGAACTCATGACCTCACACTTGCCAGGCATCATTTTGCTTTTGTGTCTTGTTATTTTCTATTGTTAAAATTTTTATTTTGTTTTCTGTGATTGATTCTTTCAAGTTTTTGTAGAAAGTAGTTTTATCTCTGGTATCAAGGCCTCCTTAGGAAATGTTTTTACTTCAGGGATGTCTTTTGTATGCAGGAGGGTCTTAGCTCATGTCTGTCCCAAGATCTTATCTTCCCAGTTTATTAAGAGTGAGATGTTGGTATCTATTTGGCTCAGTCCCCAATCCTTTGATGCTGGGCTATGGCGAGATGTTGGTACAGAAAGGAGAACAACTGATTACAACAGATATGGCATCTAGCTAAAGTAGTATATTTAACAATAACAATATCAAGCACAGCTTAGAAACTTTTAAAGTGTAGTAATTATTAATTTTGTACCTTAAACCATAGGATCAAAATCTAAGGTTATGTAACAGAACTCATTGTAATTTGGGAACTTGTATGCAAAGTGTTTTTTACTTGGTAGAGTGGTTTTTACCCCGTGGTGGGGAAATTTAAAAAAGATAGTGGATAAAACAGATAACTGAAGAAAATAAAGTGGAAGCAAGGCTGGTGAAAAAAGGATGATCACACAAGCTTTGAGAAACTAGAAAAGGGGACTGAAGAGAAAGAACGAAGGTGTAAGCAAGAAATGATCAAAGTTAACTAGAAAGATGAGAGACTGTTCACTCATGAAAATATGATTAAATCCAGAGAGATAATTGAGGAGGGGGGAAAGAAGGTGAAGAGATTAGAACAAAAATATGAGTGAAAGTCCTAAGAACTGGAAAATGAAGTAAACCAGTAAAGAAAGAAGAAAAGTAAAATAAAATATAATAAAAAAATGATAATCCCGTACTACTTACCTCATAGATCGAGCAAAACCTTTATAAAGGACTTAAAGCTTATCTTTTATAAAGGTTTTGCTTGATCTATGAGTCTCTTATTTCAGATTGGTTTTTGTTTCCCCTTCCAATTACCTACGTTTTTAGTTGAATTTCTCTGAGTAGTTCTGAACGAGGCTCCTCCTCTATTCAGCCATATCATATTTTTAACCACCTCTAAAATTTGTATCTCACTGAGGGAACTGAGTCCACACCAGTACAAAACAACTTTTTGCTATCTAACTAACTCACCAGATAAACTGAATTGGTATCAGTGGAAACATAATAGTTAATTTTTTTAACACACTAAAAGGATGATAAATATAACAAACATTAGTTTATGAATTTCTGTAAGATTAGTAGTTTAAGCACTTCTAGACTGATGTGGGAGTTGGAACCATTTCTATTTATACATTCCTGTGAATCTCTTAGATTAAAAAAAAAAAACCTTTGCCATTACTCTTCTCTGAAAGGCAGGACTTTTGTGATAATTTTTGATCAACAAAAATTTCTGGTCAGCAGTTTGCTGAGCAATATCTAGAAGAGCAACAGGTGTTAGGGGGTTAATGTGAAAGGCCATAAGGTGAAAGTGTTTTATAAATTTAATGGAATGGTAATGTGGAATGTGATGAATGGCACCTCACTGTTTCCTACAGCCTCGGTTCCTTTTTTCATAAATTTTTGACCTGGTTCTCAATTTTATTTTTTTCCATCTTTCTGTTTCCTTCCCTGTACTTTCCCTAGGGTTTGTCCAGCCTGTGGCACCTGATAGCACCTATGGATATTATCTCACTAGGAGTTTCTGGATTAAAGTAGTAACTGACCCTTCTTTCAGGCCATATAAAGCACCTGAGTTCTGTCTGTACATAAATGCCTCATGTTTACTCATTAGCTCTAACTGAAAAGGAAATAGGCATTTCTTTGAATGTTTTCTTGTGTTCTATGGATCTTCAGAAACTTGCCTTATTAAAGACAAAAGAGTTTAAACAATGTTTTATTTATGTGAAAATATAACAAAAGATAGAGTAATCTAAAAATATTTGTGGCCAGAAAATGTTCAGAGCGATGATACTGTAGCACAGGGTAGAGAGAATCTGGGATGAGAAATGAGGTGGAGATGAGGAAGAAATTTAACTTTTCCTTCAGGTCAGGTTGTTGGTGCAATTTCACTCTTTTGTATGAAATACTATGAATTGTCAAAATAATCAATATACTTCCACCAAATGTACCAGAGTGCATTCACACTGGAATATGAATGGCTTAATCCCTTCACCATTGGTTCAGTTAATAGAAAAATTGGTTGAAGAACAAGAGAGAATCACTTTAAATTATGAACACACATAAATTTCTCTAGGGGGTCTGTATGCTAGTTTGAACCGGCTACCAATTGTTTTCTTTTTTAGTTTGTGTTTAGCTTAGGTAGAATGGAAATTAAAGACAAACTACAGGAAAATGACAGTGGTCAATTTTTTTTCTCCTTTAATGTATTTTTAGACTTAGTGGGAAAGTAACTATAAATCATTAGAAGATGGGAAAAGAGTGGGTATTTCTGTACTGTTACTTTGTACTACAAAAGATATCAAAACTTTTAAACTGAATAATCTAGTTGTTTTGCTTTTACTTGCAGGACCAAACTATTTAATAGAGAAGTAGTCCATACATAAACCAGTAGTAAAATTTCAGGTGAAGTTTGTACATATTCATGCAGATGAAGAAGAAACACAAGACATGTATGTTGTGGGATCCTAATGTCTTTATCATATAAATATTACATGAAGAAAACTTACATTATCAAAAAATTTACAATCTGTACATTTTTTTCTTGCATTCCTTTTACATTATTTACCTTAAGACAGATTCACAAATGATCAGTGAAAAAGGTGAGTTAATTAACAAAGAAAATGACATTGTTACTAAAATAAAATTTATCTTTGTCTTGGCACATAAATACCTGCCCAAAATTATTTCAAGTTGATATGAGAAACAACAATTTTCATCTTAGACTTGGTAAACCAAAAACTTATTTCAGATTATTCTCTAGATTCCACTAGCTCCCATAGCTCAACATAAATAATATTGATAACACTATTCCTCTTTTGCCCTTGCTAGATTTTAAAACCTGTGCTGAAAATTTGGCCTTGTGTTCACTTCACTGCTAACATTGTTCAGTGCCCAGGATTATCTATCCGTGATAATTTAGTTAGTTAAAGGAACTATCACCTTTTGAAATCCTATATATTACAGATTATTTACATAAAAACTAGCTTGAGGTCTTCATTTTGGGTGGAAAGTATTAGGAAGTGTATATTTCATTATTATAGTTTAAAAACTGAGGTATACCCTTTAGTCTGTCACAGGAAAATAATAATGAAGAATCTGAATTTTAGCATTTTCATAAGCTTATGTTTACTCCATGTAAATCAAGTACTAGTGCTAATAAAGTGTATATTCTAGGTAGTGGACCTAAGCAGCACTGGTTTGAGCAGTGAGTTTGGATTTACAAGAAGAATAAATTTATGTGAGTCAATTATTTAAAATTTAATAAAACATTTCTAAGTTTTGTGTCACTAAAACTTAGTACAAAGAAGTACAGAAATGGAAATGATCTTTCATCAAAAAAAATTATCTGAATCCTGCAAGTAGGCAACACTATATATTTTTTATTCCTAATGAGGGCATCATGCTTTGGCTTTAGATGTGAAACTTTTAATTAACATTATATTCCTGGCAGCTGGCCAACTGGTATATGAATTATAAATCAGTCTGGTACTGGGTTTTCCAAGTTTGGAAGCTAAATTCCTCCCCCCAAAAAAATGATTGCAGAGTTTGTGAATAATAACTGAGCTAATTCATTAACCTCCATAACAGAACATAACCAGGACTTGTTACTTGTGATTTTGCTAAATTATAAAATTTATGGAGACAAGTCTAAACCATATGCATGCCTGATACTATATATACATATTATATACATATGTACATGCTGTCAGCTATTATTTACATTGCTGATTCAATTAGCTTATTTCTCTAAGTGGTATCAATAGTGAAGACAGTTAAAGCACAAAATCAGTTCAAAAGAGAATTTTAAAAATAGTTTACTTGAAAAATATTAAATGGGAAGGGTTCATTACTCTTTACAGACTTGCTTTAAAAAACCATAAGTTCCTAGTTCTATTCACTGTAGAATATGAGGACAAACATGTCTATATTATGCTTATTATCCTAATTAGCAAGTCATATATGAGATGGTAGTAGTTATGTTTCAGGTACTGATTTTATTTTAGAATAACTTTAAGACTAGAACTAATTGACCTTGTGTCTGGATAACATCATGTTTAATAAGTCCCTGAAAAGCCAAGGGCTGCATCTGCAGAAGTTCACTTCTAAGCAGATACATTCACCAGTGTGGCTTAGTGACGAGGGAGGAAAAGATGCTACAGATTAGATCTGAGGTAGTGAAGTTAGATACACAAGGAGTAAGAATGCGGGGGCCTACAAGTTCGTCTCCTTTGGAATATCGGTAATTTTTCATTATCAGTAAAGCTTTGTGGAACAAAGGAAATCCTTAGTTTGGAAAAAGCCAATTTGTTTTCCAGAAATTTTAGTTTTAAGAACCCATGTAGGCCATATGAGATACTACCTTGTTAGGAAACTACAGTCGTGCTTTGGGACACTTCTGCTATTCCAGAAAAAAAAAAAAAAGGGCCAGAAATGTATGTAGCTCAGCGGCACAAGCACCTGCCTAGCAAGCACTAGGTCGTGAGTTCAATCCTGATCCCCCCCCACATTAGTATGGAACATGAAAAGTTTTGCATCCTACAGCTTTCTGCTAGTTTGAGTCAGGTGACTGAACAAGAAAACAATACTGTACATTAGGAGTCTTTTAGGTTTAAAGTACAAAAGAGTAAGTAGCTTTTTCTCTTCCAGAGTACTGCATTTAAAGACAGTCCTTCTAAAGTCTTTGTGTTAATCAGCTTAGGAAATGAGAGCTCTGGTATACTCATCCATAGATTGTGCTCCATGAGCTTCTGGCTACGAACAGTCACTCTGTTCCATTTGTGCTAAGACATGATTGCTTTTTTCAAGCTGAAGGGATTCTATTTTCTTCTGTGCATATTTTAGTTGGATCTTTAGGGCATCATTGTCTGCTTTCAGAGTATTTATTTCCTAAAGGGAAATGGAATACATATGTTAATAAAACAGCAACAGGTAGAAAATCAGTTACAAAATTGAGAGTACTGCAGTTGATTGGCATCTCCTGTTCACTGTGGTTGAGAATTAGAAACCTTCCAAAATAATTATTTTGCACTGAATAGAAAATAACATGTTGAATATCAAATGAGTATATGCAAACAGCAGTTAGTCTTGTTATCGTATCACGGATGTAAGTAGCTGGCAGGAAGAATAAGTCGTTCCTGGCTCGTGTGTAATACTGTTTTGTACAGCAGATCTTAACTTGGTGTAACAGTCTGGTCAGGCTGAGCCATGAAAGCAGTGCTTGAAACTTCTGTCATATGAGCTAGGACGGCTCATTTAACTTGTTTTTCCTACCTAGTCACTGAAAATCAGTGTACACTTCCGATAACATTTTTATCCTACTCTCATAGACTGAGATTTAGTGATCCAGTTTGCAGTGATTTAATTACACAGCCATAGTTGATTTCCAGGCTTCTGATTTTGAGACCAGTGTTCTTACATTATAGCACACAAACTACACTAAAAATGTATGGGCAGTGTCTAGATAACTGGAGACACATTGCGTTGTTCCTTGGCTTGAATTACCTGTTGTTCTCTGTTAGCTGTGATGTAATACTGGGCACTTGTTGTGTACCCTCTACTTTGTTACATGACAATAAGATATCTTAGCCTTCACATGTAGCTTGAAAATAGATAATTTTTTAGAAGCAGAAAACGTTGCCATATAATTTCAAGACTGAATTTGAATCCAAGTGTATATATCTCGTCCAAGAGCCACTGTTTCTTTTGTCCAGTGCTGATTCAGAGGTGCACATTCACCAAAATAACATGTAATACATATTTATACTTCAAAATATTTTTGTATTGCATTGCATTTTAAGTACTGATTTGACTAGTTTGTTATGAATAAAACTGTTGAATTTTAAACAAGTCAAAGATTTTACTTAATGGAAAAGTGGGACATATTATTGTTCTTCTAAAATGTATATAGTGAATTTTAACTTTTTTAACTTTTAGATCTGTTTGACATTGATGAAAGTAAAAAGGCAGCTAGGAAGAGGGTTTACTGGCCTGGTATAACTGGGTAGGGATTACTCTGGCCTAATTCATTTTAAATCTGTCATTTCCTCACAGCACTACTGCCAACTGGGTTTTTTTCTTTTTCATAAACATGTAAACTTTCAAACTGTTAAGCCTTAGTGTGAAATTGTAGTGCTGTATTTACGGAGGATTGGTTAGGCTGGAGAGTGTCACAGCTGGCCTGAGACTAACCGGGGTGGAAAATGCCCTCAGTGCCTCAAGTCCTTTCTTCTTTATCAAGTTCATTTTTCAGAGTTTCTTTTATTTTCCTTAAAAGTTGTCTTTGCCAGTTTCTATGCTTAAAGAAAAAGGGCTTTATGTAGCCCACTTCTGATCATCCTCTGATGACTTCTTGCCTAAAGCACATGTTAAAAATATTTAGAGCAAGACACTCTGTTCGTATGGTCTTCAAGCACAAAGTCGAGTTTCACATCGTATGTTATCTAGCTTTTGTCTTCAGCTATTTGTCTAATTCCATACATGGGAGTCTGAAAGGTGGGGGGACGGGGTGGGGGGCACAGCGTTGAGAACAATGCAGTAAATCCTGACACCCACGGGCAGTTCTGTTGTGTGGTAGGTATAATTATATGAAGAATCACAGGTGGGTGGACGCTAAATTACCTGTTTTCACTGATAGGTCTCAAACACAGTCCTACCTTGATCCTTTCGGGAAAGGACAGGCAGGCATTCTCCTTTGTTAAAATGAATGTTAATGTTAAAACTAATATAGTCTTGCCTTCTTGTGTCTAAAATGGCTTAAGTTGTCTATAATTGGTAATATTATTCCTCCCTTCCTCCTCCTTTCCTGGTTTTTAAATTTTTCTTTTCCTGGGCCAGGGATTTAGCTCAGCAGCATAAGCGCCTGCCTTGCAAGCGCAAGGTCATGAATTTGATCCTCGGTACTGCAAAAAAAAAAAAAAATTTTTTTTCTTCTTTTCCTTTACCCAGCCAGAAATCAACTTGATTTGACTCTTCTGTCTTTAGCCACATACTGTTAGCTGTACTTCCTTCCCTAATAGAGTCTGGAAAAAGAGGGAAAATAAAAGGAAGGTACCTGTTCCAGCTCTTGGTATGTTGGGAGTCTGAGATGACGGAGCTCCTCCTTTGATTTTATGAGGGACTCTTTATTCTCCCACTTGACAAATGCCCGCTTTCTGACCAACACTGGACTGGGGCATGGGGATGTGGGACTGGGAAGCACATAAAGGGTATCCTGGGCTGTCTTCCTTGGAGAGGACAGCACAAAGTGACCAGAAGAGCCTTCACTGCCAGTCCAGGGTAGCGATTCGGTCTGGGTGGTCTTGTGGGCAACAGTCCTCTTCAGCCGAACAGAAATCTTCTGTGAGGATACTCCCATCAGCATGATGGTCCGATCCTTGCTGTCCTCACTGTGTTCCACGGCCTCCCCATTCAGGAATGCAACAGAACCTTCTTCAGGTGCTGTCGGGAGATGCATACAGCATTACACTCTCAGAGAAGCCAACACTCAGTATTCTCACATCAATTGTAAACAAGACCTTTCTGACCATTGCAGTAGTTGTGCGTTTTCACATAGCCCTCATTTTCAGCCACCCATTGCCCACACAGCAAAGGCTGAAATCCAGGGCTTTTACTGACCAGCACAGAGCCACTAGTATTAGGATGTGTCCATCCTGAGGGAAGGGCATCTTTGTGTTTGTGAAAAGTTTAGAGTTACTGTTTCTACAGGTGACTTGTAATTCCCATCTCAATGTTAAGATCTTCATCAGTTAAGGAGAACAGAATCAATAGAGAGAGGAAAACTTTCCGTAAGTTACTTTCTGTGGGCTTAGGTTTGGAAGCTCTTACTAAAGTCTGTCCTGATACAGGTACTGTCTAGCAGGAACTCTATGGGATCCATGGGTACAGCTTGCAACTTTGTGGAACTGAGTTCCAAAATGTACTGCCTGCGAGTGCCTGATGGGGGAAAAGAAAGATGAGCCAGTCTGGTTTTGTTCCTTAAGCTAACACCCCTGTTCAGGATCCACCCCTGTTAACATAAGGAGTAACTTACTAGGAAAATAGAGTAAGAGCAGATGTATTTGAGATGGGTGGTAGGCTTTAAGATGAACAGATTATCTAAGTTTTCTGTTTGCAAAAACTTAAGCATAATTCTCAGTTTTCTGAAAAGTCACTAGGATCTAAACAGCATTAAAAAACAGATTATGGAGTGTTTACTTCATTAAATGGGTATGAAAAAATAGCTTTCAGAGTTTGGAGAACAAAAAGATTATGTAAGAGAAAGTACTTTTTAAACGTGTACATTTAGGACCAGGGATATATAGCTCAGCAGCACAATTCCTGCTTGGCAAATGCGAGCTTGTAGATTTAATTCCTGGTACCCAAAACACACATACATATATATAATGTGTTTATATTAAAATTTTTATTTTCTCCTGTTACTAAATTTTCTAGCTAAGACATCAGACTGCTAATTGAAATAGCTTAATAAATTTCTAACTAGCACCTATAACTAGAATCCATCATTCTAATAACGAACTAGAAATATATTTTTAATGTTAGCAAAGTTTTATTAAAGATAGGAAAAGAAACAGGCTGTGTGTTGCAAGTTTGGGCCACGTAAAAGAAGGAAAAGATGTGTACTGTACGGTATGACAGTGTGAATACAGTGCCCTGTGCCGCACGTTTTCTAATTGAACCTCACTGAATTTTTTTCCTTGGGGAAACATGGCTTTTAAATTATCATTTTTTATCCAAATAAAGCTCAAAAGTATATAATCTTTTATTACTTAAGTACTAGAATATTTAATCTGTTACTCACTTTAAAATAATTACATTATCTTTTTGAAGGAGCATTATAGGTGATTATTTTTAAGTCTATTTTCTACTTTCTAATATTAACATATTAAGCATATGTATTATTGGGGTTTCATGTGACATTTTGAAACATACACTCAGCATGCAGTGATCATGCCCACCTCCCTCCCCACTGACACCCTTTCCAGTTCTAGTATTCACTATCACACTTCCAGGTTGACTTTTTAAGTTTCTGCATAAGATAGGCAACATGTGATACTTGTCTGTGTCTGGCTCACTTTGTTTACTGTGATGTCTTTTGGTTTCATCTTTTCTTGCTGTGAAGGACAGGGTTTCATTTTTCTTTGTGCCTTAACAACATTCCATTGTCTGTATATGCCGTATTTTCTTTATCCACTTACCACTGATGGGCACATAGGCTGATTCCATATCTCAGCTATTTCTGAATAGTACCACACTAAACATGAGTATACAGGTGTCATATGCAAGCTTCGTTTTTTTGGCTGTATATCCAAGAATGGGAAAATTGGATCATCTGGTAGTTCTATTTTTAGAGGAACTCTGTATTATTTTCCACAGTGGTTATACTTATTTACATTCCTGCCAATAGTTATGATTCCTTTTCCTCTATAACCCCCTACTTAGCAGTTGTTATTTTTCTTTTATAGCACTCATTCTAATACTGCTTTTTAGTTTTTTAGTTTGCACTCCTCTGATGGCCAAGATATTAAGCATGTTTTCATATATTTATTGCCTAATTCTTGTGAGAAGTGTTTTAGATTCTTTGCCTATTTTTACAGAGGGGGTTTTACCCATTTTTTTACATTGGGATTACATTTTTTTCCCCTTCCTTCTTGGTTCCCAGGGTTTGAACCTTAGACCTTTTCACCAAGCTACAGACCTAGCCTTTTTATAATTTTTAAACTTTCAGACAGGGCCTGCTAGTCACCCAGCCTGAGTGTGAATCTGCAGTCATCCTGCTTTACCTCCCAGAGAGTTGGAATTGTAGGTATTTGCCATATTTGGTGCTTGCTTTTGTTAAGTTTTTGAGTTTTCTATATATTCTAGATATTCTATCAGATAAACAGCTGGTCAACATTTTCTCGTGTGTGTGTGTGTGTGTGTGTGTGTGTGTGTGTGTGTGTGTATTATCTCTTCACTGTTGATTCTTCTGCTGTGCAGAAGTTTTTTGTCTGATAGAAGCCCATTTGTCACTGTTTGATTTTGTTATCTATGCTTTTTACATCCTACCCCCAAAATTATTGCCTGTACCAATCTCTTGAAGTGTTCCCTCTATGTTTAATAGTTGCAGAGTTTTAGGCTTTACATTAAGGTCGCTGATTCACTTGGAGTTGATTTTGTTCAGGGTGAGAAACAAGGGGTTGAGGTTCAGTCTTCCTCATGTAGATACCCAGTTTTCTCATCACCATTTGTTGAAGAGGCTGTCCTTTCCCCAATATATATTTTTTAGAATCAGATAGCTGTAGCTATATGGGTTGATTTCTGGATCTTTACATTCTGTGGTCTCTGTGTCATTATGCCAGTGCAATGCTATTTTGGTGACCATAGCTTGAAATTGGGTATTATGATTCCTCCAGCTGTGTTCTTTTTACCTAAAATTGCTTTGGCTACTTGAGATGTCTTGTGAGTCTGTATGAATTTTCTTTTTCCTATTCTTGTGAAGAATGTCATTGGCATTTGATGGAGATAGAATCTGTAGATCACTGTGGTAGTACCACATGGACATTTCAGCAGTTCTTTCAATCCATATACATGAAAGATCTTCATGTTATTTAGTATCTTCATCAGTGTTTGGTAATTTTCGCTGTAGAGGTCTTTTGCTTTCTTGGTTATGTTTATTCTTAGGTGTGGTATGTATGTGTATCTCTATTAATAGTGTTGGTTGAGTCTTCAGGTGTTTCTGTGTGTAGAACCTTATCTGTAAGCAGAAATAATTAGATTTCTTCCTGTTTTATTTGAATGCCTTTTATTTCTAACTCGCCTCATTTCTCTGGCTAGAACTTATAGTACTATATTGTGCAAGAGCAGTGAGAGTGGATGTCTTGTCTTCCTAATCTCAAAGAAAATGTTAGTTTTCTCATTCAGTAGAACGCTGGTTGCAGTTTGTCTTTTTTTCCAAAGTATTCCATAGAATTGAAAGAGAAGGAACCTTTCCAAAGTCATTTTATCAGGCCACTCTTCAATCTGTTACCAAAATCTGACATATAAATTTTAAATTTCTCTTCTGACTTCTTCAGTGATCTATATTCAAAAATGTGTTCAGACTCCAAGTATTTGAATAATTTTTTATTCAAAAATTAGTGATTTGTAGTTTCATCTCATTGTGATCAGAAAAGATAAGAGGAAATGGTTCATTTTTAAATCTGTTTTGTGGCCTAAAATTTGGTCTGCTATACAGAAAGTTCCACATGCTGATAAAAAGAATGTTTATTATCTGCAGCTATTAGATAGAATGTTCTGTAGATGTTTAGTCCATTTGATCTATAGTGTAGTTTAACCATGATGTTAGTTGTTGTTTTGGGGGTGTTTGGTCCAGATGATCTATTATTGATGATAGGGTATTGAAATTTCTCACCATTATTTGTATTGGAACCTATTTGTTGTCTTAGGTATGATTGTTTGTTTTATAAACTTGGAGTTCTAATATTAGTGCCAACAGATTTACAATCATGTCTTACAATGAATTGATCCCTTGATCATTATATAATGAGCTTCTTTGTTTCACAGTTTTTTGTCTTGAAGTCTTATTTTGTCAGCTATAAGAATAGCTACTCTTACTCACTTTAAGATCCCTTGTGCTTGGAATATCACTTTCCGTTCTGTGTGTGTGTCTATGAAGTGAGCTTTGTGAAGGCAGCATATTGGTGAGTTTTTTAAAATCCATTCATTGAATATGAATTACATTACACTCAAGGTCATTTACTGAAAGGTATGGATTTAATGGTTGTCTATTTTTGAACATTCTTTGTTCTTTTCTTCCTCACTTAATCATCTTTGTGATATGGTAGTTTACAGTACTGTTCTTTCTGTTTCACTTCTATGTATCTGCTCTTCTAGTGGAATTTATATTTTTACATGTTGTCACGATGGTAGTTACCTTTCTTTCACTTCTAGATATAGGATTCCTTAAAGTATCTTTTGTAAGGATGGTCTGTTGATCCTGAATTCCCAGAGTTTTTTGCTTATCTTGGAAGTTCTTTTTTTCTCCTTCATCTGTGAAGGACAGCCTTTGTGTGTAATGGTAATCTTAGTTGGAATTTAGGCATTTATTTTCTTTCAAGACTTGAACTACATCATTTGATTCCCTCCTGGCCTGCAGGGTTTCTGTTGAGAAATCTGTTGATATGATGGGGTTGCGCTTAAATATACCAGGGTATTTTCTCTTGAAAATTAAAAAGTTGGGTTTTTTTTTTTTTTTTTTTTTTTGTCCTGTACTTTTCAGTTTGGCTGTCCTACATCATGACTATTTGTGATTATAAAAGGTTCCCTTACATGGATGTCCATGTCTTTCCCTAGATGGGGGAAGTTCTCTGGTGTCATTTTATTGGTTTTCTGTCCCTTTCTTAATCTTTTATTTCCTCACATTTAGGTATTCCATTGATGTAGGTAATTAATTATTTACTGGTGTTTCAAAAATTCTGAATGCTGTCATATTTTTTTGTCTGAATGTGTCATTTCAAAAGACTTCAAGTTCTA
Organism: Hydrochoerus hydrochaeris; assembly: GCA_004027455.1. Classification (NCBI taxonomy): domain Eukaryota; kingdom Metazoa; phylum Chordata; class Mammalia; order Rodentia; family Hydrochaeridae; genus Hydrochoerus; species Hydrochoerus hydrochaeris. The sequence continues at coordinate 475,887 of PVLA01000501.1, forward strand.
ATATTCTTTCTTCTATGTAGTCCATTGTTGAGGTTTTTAGCTGAGTTTTTAATAGAATTATTGAGCTTTTCATTTCTAAAACTTTGGTTTGGTTCTTTTTTCAAAATATCCGCCTCTTTACTGAATTTCTTATTTATATCTTGCATTGTCTTCCTAATTCATTTAACTGTTTCTTTGTATTCTCTTGGGTCTCACTTTTTTAAAAATTATTTTTTTGAATTCTTCATCAGGTATTGCATGCATTTTAGTATCTTTGCTATCTGTTACTACAGTTATGATCTTTTGGAGGTGTCATAGTACCTTTTCATATTTCTTGTGTCTCTACATTGCTCATTTCATGGAAGTGTAGTGTCTAGGGTGATTGGTTTGCTATATAATGTTAACTTTATTTTTAGGTGGGAACTATAGTTTCCTCAAAGCATCTCTGGCTGTGGTACTGAGTTTAGGCAAAAAATGTAAGTGTCAAAGTCAGAAAGACCCACTGTCTCTCTTTCAGTGCAGTGCCCACAGGAGGGAGCTGGGCAAAATCTGTCTCAAGGCTTCCTTTGGCTGTGTACTCTCAGGGACAGGGTGAGGGCCAGGGTGACAGTGGGGGATCTCCCATCTCCTGCATGTACAGTTACTACAGGGATTAGTGGGATGAATCCCACTTTAGCAGGTGAAATCCCTGAGTTTTCCTTGCTGTGTGGGCCCCAGGGTAGAGTGACAGCACAGTGCTTCTCTTGACTTCTTTGACGTAAAGCTTCCCTTCCTTCAAGACTTCACTGAACTTCCAACCTTCTCCATGAAGTCTTTAGCAAAAGGCCCAGGACGTGGTGTCTTCTATATTCCTGTTATTTGTGTTTCTGTAGCCTACTTGGCTTGTAGCACATACCCTCCCCACGCTGTTACTAACTTACTCCCTGGTTATTTTCTTTCCCCCTAACTAGAAAGAGGCAGTCCTTTCTTCTTCCTGGGAGTCTAAGTAATACTTATAATTATATCTTTATTGCACTTATTGTTATTTGCACACAGACACACACGTCTGTTTGTCTCTGGTATGAAGTCTGTGTAACCCATGCTATCCTCAAACTCGTGATCCTCCTGCCTCAGTCTCCTGAGCATTGAGATTATATGCCTGCACCATCATGACCAGCCCATTTTATCTTTTGACTGTTAACTTTTTACAGTTTAGTTTTCTTCGAAGATTTGGAATTTTGATCTGTAAGCTTGTATTGCATAGGAGTTCTCCTCCTTTTCCTTTCTGCATTTACTGTTGTGTTTCTAGAATGCTGACAGGTATATGCACCTGGCCTCTCAGGTTCTCAGTCTAGAACCTGGTTGTAAACTAATGGGTTCAGACTCCTCTCCCGGAAGAAAATTAGTGGCATCAGAGGTAGGCACTCATCCAGTGACTACACCTCTTGCTGCTAGAAGGGACAGTAATGACTTTTTCAGAATCCTTCAGCAAGTAGAAGCAGTGTGTTTGGCTTAGTCACTGTTCATGCATAGTTGGTTTCTGTTACTGTACAGAAATCAGCCTCTCCGCTGCATGTTTCTGGAAATGGAATCATGAAGACCTGTGGATTCAGCTTCCTCTCCTTAAAGTTGTTGGTATACTTCTGATCTGTAGAGATGTTACTCTTTGATTCTGGACACAGCTATGCCTTTTAATATGTTGTCTATATTCCATATATTGTGTATGTTATATGTATACATGTTACATACACAAGCACATGAATTCTCTCCCCATCATTGTTTCAACTGGGGATGGAGTAGGGCAGTTGCTAATTTTAGGCATGATCTTGGCAGAAGTCAGTATGGGTGCTTGCTGCAGGTGCTCAGTGATGATTCTTAGGCCTAACTTGCACCCTGCTATTCCAGCACCCTTAGGTCTGAGGCACAGACAGAGCCAAGATCTAGGTGTGGGAGGGGTCAGGAATAGAGTTCAACATTAACTCAGACAGACACACATGTGGTTATCTTTCCTGCCCCCAAATTTTGCCCTTCTCTCTACATTCCCAGTGTCTACTTACCATGGAGCAGATCTCTGCCTCCCAGAGAGCAAAGGTTGGATGTTGGTGCCACTGACGTGTTCTCCGTGGGAGCCGCTGGGTTTTTGGTTCGCTTCTTGCACTCAAACACGACTAAATCTTTGCATTGTTTGTGGCAGTTCATCCCGCAGTCTGTGGACAAGATACTTTGGTCAGGAAGTCTCGCCTGTCTTCTTCAGGTCTTAGCACCATTGCACCACTGTGCTCGCAGCAGACATGTCTATTCTCTCTTCTACAGCTGACCTCACCTACTACTACTAATGAACCTAGTACTGTCCTCCCTTGGCAAACCCCTATCTCACAGGCTGCTCTGAACCGTCATCATTTGAATCTCATAGTCTGAAAGCGCATCTGCTGTCCTGGAGGAAACAGATGGTATCCTGGTCTTCCTGTTCACCTGCCTTACTCTAGGGAGACCCTCTGGAAGTGCCCGCTGGGCACTTCCTTGCAGTAGAAGGTCTCCTTTCCCCTACTCCTTAATTGTCCTAGCCACAAGGAAGGGCACTTACATCCGGAGGAATCAGTGATAAGAGGAAAGCTGACAAAGACCTTTAATAATCATTTATCTTCTGTTGATCTTCCTTTTCATTTTTATGACTATCCACGAGTTCAGTCTCTTACAAGCCATCTCTCTTTCCAAGGCAACCAAGGCAGAGAGAAGATCTTGTAAAGGGAAACTGCTGAACTGTCACCCTCTCTCCTTCACAGCGTCAGTCACGCTTGGGTGCTCTTGGGAAGCCGGCTTGGAAATGAGGTTCTGAAATCTGCCGAGAAGCTGTGGACTAAGAGGACAACTACAGTGGCAGGAAAGGGCTTCTAAGACCAGGGGCAACAATACCTCGATGGTGCTAACTCACCTTTACATCGATATCCTTGTTTGATCACTCCCCAGAGCTATGAGACAAAGGAGACAGATTCGTTATCTGGTGTGAGGCTTCAAACTGACATTCATGGTTTATTTTCCCTCCTTCCATTTTCTAGCTCAAGTTTATCTCTTACATGTCTTGTCCTGACCTTTAACTAAAAACAGGAAACATTTGTGGCTACCAGAGGCAAATTTCTCCAGAAGCTCACTGTAGTGACTTTATGACTAGGCCTTCTACAGACCTGAAATGGATGAATCATACAATTGACAGGCTCCCCCGGTCTCCATACTGACAGACAAGCACACAAGTCTCTGGTCAGGAACCTGGGCTTCGGAAAACTCTTGGTTAGGGTAAGACAAAGCTGAGGTGACCTCTTCAAGACAGTGTCTTCTGAAGGGGGAAAAGAGGGTATCTCATAATTCTTTTTGCTAACATTTGAACAGTATACAAATATAATACTTGAAAAAGTATTTCCAGAATTCAACATTTTTGTACTATTTATACCAGGCCTAATGTACTGGGGAGGGAAAAAGTCAGGAATAAATGAGGCAAAATGAGGGGAAATGAAGTCCGCCCCCTGAGGACTAGGTCCTTCTGGTGTTCGCTTGCGCTCTAAGCTGGGAGGAGAGCATAAGGGTGTGAGGTCTGTGCCTGTAGTCCCTCCCTGATGTGCTCCAGGGACAACTTACAAACCCAGCGCAGTTGTCGCAGAAAGTGGGCTTCAGGTAGGTGGTCTCTTGGAAGTTGTGAGGAAATCCCAGGCCCAGCTTGGAGTAGATGGAGCTGGCTCTCATGAAGTAGGCCGTGATCTCATCCCTGCTGATGAGGCCTTCCCTGCCAGTGAGTGACAGGGGCAGTGAGGGAGGGGAGGCGGCAGAGCAGAGCCAAGTCCCTGCTGCCCAGGATGCTGCTGTGAGCATCCGCTGTTCTTTGGCCAAACTAGGGTTTCCTAACTAATCTAACTACAAGACCTGAAATGATGCAGAATTTGTCGGTAAGGAGAGAAATGCCTGTGCTACAGCTTCTAACTTTAGAAGTGCATGACTAGGTCCCACTAGCCATACGTTTGGTTTTTGATAGAGTTAAAATAGAATATATGTAAAGCCAGGAAGTATGCAAAGCATTATTTTCCGTAATCTGTAAAGACAAAGTATGAAAAACTTCTTATTTGTAGTTGGCTATTTACTAAGTTGGCAGATTTTTTGAGATCTTCAGTTACAAACTATCTAAAAAAGCATGCCAATGTCATAAGGCTTTTGTCCAAACTAAAGACAGAGAGGCCCCTCTGGATGACTATACACACTTCTGTACTTAGAAATTTTTGTAGTGATTATCTGCAGACCTGCTCTCACCATTGGATCATACCCACACATCCTCACCTGTCTTTGTCCATCACACAGAAGGAAAATGGGAAACTTGCAGCAATCTTTTCAAATTCTTCCTGAGAAATGTATCCGTCCTGGTCATGATCATAGTTTTTAAAGACAGACTGTGAAAAAGGAGTTTTCTTGGTGATTATGAAGGAGAAACCAGTCCTTTCTTGAACTAAACAGCAAAGGGGCTGGGGAGGCTTGATAAAACCCTCTTAAATCTTGAGTTAGAGGAACATAGAAATGTGCTCCTTGGCTGTTGCACAGATGTGGCAGGCCACACCCCAGACATCCCGGGCTGTGCAGACCACCAGGCCACTGCAGGGAGGGTCTCCCTCCTGCAGTCCGCTGAGAAACTGCTCTGGGAAACTCGCGAACAGCCTGCTTCTCTGTTCCCCATGTCTGCTTGGTGTTCCGCTGTCCCATGCGCATGGCCCCCAATAATAAAGCCTTGAAGTATGCAGGTGTACACTTCTCGAGGTAGCCCAGGGAACTGAGTCCCGCAGAGCCCTAATGTTCAGTTTTAAATTCTTGTACCCATACTAAGCTCAACCTCCGCAGTATCTTTCTGCCTGCCCTCAACTTTTAAACCAGTGATCTGCTAGGCCTTTAAGGGCAGTCAAACCTGCCCCATGTAAGACCAAGAGTTTTGCTGAACTGTATAGCCCTGGACTGTTCTGCAGCCACAGTCTGAGAAATGGCTCCTCTGGAAGCGAGCCTCAGCTTCCTCTCATGTCTCTGCCGCTGTGCTTCCCTTGGCCCCCCACACCACGCTAGCAGTGCCTGCCTTTTGGGTCCTGAAACAACGGTACTCACGTCCACCATCCTCTGCACATGTTTGCTGATGGTCTTAGGATCAGGTTTGGGTGACACTCCAGAGGCCCAGTCTACTACTACTGGTGGCTTAGAAGGTGTTAGTGGCTAAAAGGAAACAAAGAGAAACTCATGCCTGTGATGCAGTGTGATGGCTCATAGCGCCTTCCCTTCCCAGAGCCCGACAGCCCCATCTGCACGTCACTCCGACTGCAGCACACACCTAACAGAAATCTGTCCTGTAATACTGGCTAACATAGGTGTTGGGCTTTTGTTTGTAAAGCCTTCACATAGATTGTCTCCAGCTCCAGATAATTTAAAATTAGTGTGCCTGGGCTTCAGATCTCCCTCCATTAAAACTCTTGTCAGAGCTATCTACAAAGAGTAAAGTGGTCTATTCAAATGAAATGTCTTGTGTGTCCTCTAGTCACCTTTTATTTTAGAAACAGTGTCTTGCTATCTAGTTCAGGCTGGCCTTGAACTCACTTTGTAGCCCAGGCTGGCCTCAAACTTGTGGCGATCCTCCTGTCTCAACCTCCCAAGTACTGGTGTTACAGGTGTGGGCCTCAATGCCTGGCCTCTGGTCACCTCTCAGTAGAGACAGCTTTGGAAAAAACTGGTTAAAAAGCAAAGATACACAACGCAGAGCATCACAACCTAATGGAGCTTTTCTACTAAACAAAGTGGATATCTTTGCATCAAAACTCATAAGACGAAACAACACATGTGAGAATTCTTAGCAGGAAAAAGTTACCACTGTGGTTCATAATACTGTCTCCCTTATGGATTCTACCACCCCTGACACACTTACAGCCTATTACACAGCTGTCCCTTTAACTAGATCACAAACTCTTTATGGACAGGAACAATGTCACACAATGCTGAGAAGCTATCTGTTACCAGGACAGGGCTGGGCATATGTGGAAATAATACACATACTGAACAAGTCTGTTCATTAAGATGAACACTGGAGAAGCAGCACGTGTCACGTGGGTCAATACGAGCAACTCACTGGGGCTCTGTGGTTCCTCGGTTCCCGGGCATAGGAGAGTTCATAGATCTCATCTTCGGTGTAGTAGAGATCCAGGGATAACTAGGTCAAAGCAGAGCAAGGGTAAGTGCTATGATACTGTCTTCCCCTACGACATCTCTGTCTTGCTTCCTGTTTGATAGTTTGCTCTTGGAGTTTAGCAGTTTGTTTTTATGATTCAGTTTGGGTATGTAACACCTGCTACTGCAAAAGGGAAAAGGTCAGTTCTTTGTTAAAATGCACTTAAAACTCTGGCACTAGCCAGACGCAAAACATGGGACTCTACCAAAACGCTCCTGTGAGGCCGGAGGACGATATGGTCGTTACTCCACTTCCCCTACAAGAAACAGGTTAATATCAAAACCAAACGAAGGAGACATGGCAGCGAGTTACCCCTCTGAGGCTGAGGGAGGAGACAGCAATGTGGGGGGTGTGGGCCACAGTCACACAGCTGGTGAACCAAGGCCCCAGGTCTGGAAGGGTGCTTAGTTCACCCCGCACCCAAAGTGCAAATCCTGCTTTCCATACCACTGAAAAGTGCTCAACTACTCCTGGCCTCAATCTCTATGCCAGGGGTGGCAGGACCCAAGTAATAAATCTTTTGTGTTGTTTTGTTTTGCTTTGTTCTAACTCACTGCTTTGCCTTTTTTTTTTTTTTTAAATAAGAGCACACTATCTCCATCTAGTACCAATCCTTAAATTATGATTTAGCATCATCTCCTAGAGAGACTGCACTGCTTGTGCTGGAGTCGGGAAACCCCTCAAAGTCCAAAGAGCACAATGCTTTAGAGAAATCCTCTAAAGTCTTCCCACCTGGGTCTGGGTCCAGGCTCTGTCACTTAATAATATGTGGTTCTCTGACAAGTTATGTCTTTGTGCCTCAGTATCACATCCACAAATTGGAGATAGTGGTAGTTTTGCTTTGTAAAGTCTTCGTGAGAATGAGCGGTGTTCACATTTGGTGACGTGTATACTATGGCAGCAGGCACACCAAGGTGCTCAGTGGTTCTCCAGAGTGACCCTTACCGTCAGCAGGTGCACCAAGTCCTTGTTGGCCTCCAGCGGTGGGGCCACCTCCTGTAGCTGGACTAGTTCATTGATGTGGTTGTAAAGGGCCAGCAGCTTGTGCACGTTCACCTTCCCATCCTCCAGGTAGTCAGGCATGGCTTCGTATAGGGAAATGAGGTCCTTGAGGTGCACCCCTAGGATGGGGATCTTGAAGTGGGTGCACTCCCCGTAGGCTCGCCGGTAGTTATCATAGTTTCTGCAGGAGGAGAGCAATTCGGTCATCTCGCCGAGAACCTACGAAGGAGAACAGACTGGTCACAGGTGCTCCCTGGGCAGCATGTGCTGTCTGTGATGCCCTCTGGCTCACTCTCATCCCCTCCTACGATTTCATGCCAGCCCTAACCTGGGGGCGGGAGGTGATTCATCTAACAGGTAGAGGTTATGACTCTCAAACTAAAACTTTAGTGTGCCAGATGTTCCAAAGTATTTTTACAAGCATGGGATACGCTTTAGTTGATTTTACTACAGAATTTAAAAACTTTCAGTGAGGAGCATTCAGACATGAACCCATCATGTGACAAAAATTAAAACAACAATTGAAAGTTTTAAAAGTGGTGAATGTCCCTCCAATCCGCATTTATATGGCTCCTCTCCCAAGGATCTTGTGAATCCTTCCGGAGACACAAAACGGGACGTCACATGTGCTGCCTTTGTCACTGGCAAGGCAGCAGCACGTGTGTTAGGTGTGACGCTGCAGTCGCCTGCCGTGTCACTGTTCTCTCTGAGGCCTTCTGCGGCCGAGGTTCTCCAGTGTGGCCGGTTCCATTCACAGACTGAAACCCCGAACCAAGGAGGGTTTAGTCTAGTTCCCAGCAAAGGCCTTGGGTGAGGAGGAGGCAGGGCCCGTGATCTCTTCATTCGCGCTCCTGCCCTCCCTCAAGCCTGGAAATGGGCCCGGCTGCTCCACAGTACAGAGGGAGCAGCCAGGCTGCTGCTCTTTCCAAACACCTGTGGTTCCTGTCCCCCAGCAGCCCACAGAGCCCTGTTCTCACTTCATAATGACCAGCTTTCTCTGAAGCACAGCTGTACAGAGAAAGGCCGGCAGTGACATCATCTCAAAATAACCACATGAGACACTGCCCAAATTCTTTTAATAAAATTGTGGCTTGAGAAGTATCACTTCCCAGGAAGAACTGGAGTTTGGAGTCAGCCCCCCTTGATCACTTTGAGGTGGCAAGAGCGCCCCTCACACCTCGTGAGTGTGAAGTGTGGCGAACTCACTGGACAGGCTCAACTGCATAAATGACATTTCTATTTCCTCACAAATCAGCTATCAGGATGACACACTTCAACCCATAATTTAATAAATTCACCTGCAGGCCAAGTAACTGCAGACCAGAAGCACTGCTGTAAGGGAACTCCAGCTGAAGAGAAGCAAGCTCTAATTAATAAGCTAAGTGACACGGGACATGTTAGTCTCCATGGCTCACTCTCCCCCTGCCTCTGACACATGAGGAATTTTTACAGTTGTTCCATCTGGCCACAGCACAGGAGAAGAAAAGGTGGCTAAAGATGAACCTTTTGACCTGTCATTGAGAGCAGCTCCCCCGAGGCCCTGCACTGTGACAGAGATACTTAACAAGGTTCTCCCCGAGAGACTGCACAGCCGGGATAAGTGTGTAGGACAGGCGAGCCTCAGATACCTCTCAGGAGAGAGCTGCCTTCCATCAGCTTGAGATGGCCAGAGTTTGAGGACAGAAAGGTCTTATTACACAAAATGGAAATGTGCAAAGAGCTGTCCTAGCTAACCCACGCGCTAAGAGGCTGCCTGGAGGTCCTCAGTAGAGCATGGTGGTCTGCAGTAACAATCCTATGTTATAGTAACAATCCTACATCACAGAATATTGAAATATATTCTGTAACATCTAAATAATAATGTGCACAGTACAGAAAACAGTCCTCAATACAACATTTCCTATTACAAAATGGTATCTGAAGAACTCATCTCCAACTCTGGGATGCAGAAAATCTAAGCATGCAGAAAATCATTTCCCAAGGCTTCAGGATAGCCAGGGTTTTAATGTTCCACTACATAACTATTCTGCACGGAAAACACTTTGGAGCGAGAAACTGGGGCGGGGGTCAGCAGTACAGATGGTGACTAAACACTCCGTCACCTGTGAACATGGGAGAGAGACACATTGCTTCCGCTGGCCCAAGAGAAAATGATGTGGTGACACCGTCTGAGGGCAGGTGGAATCTAAGAGTCCCCAATCTGTAACTTCCCATTCTGTGAGTTCCCTCAGGCTGTGGCTCCTTGTCCTCTGCCTGTTGAGCAGGGATGGCGTGGCTTGGAAATGCTCCCTGAGCTGCCTCTCAAGAAGAAAACATTGGTGTTTATCCTGGGAATGTCCGTAAGGGTCCCAAGAAGACGGTGGCACTGACCTTATTGATTTCATGCGGGACATGCGAACTGGTCTCCTTGAGCCTGGAGATTGAGCTGTGACATAGCCCACCGATCACAGCCATCAGCGTATTGAAGTTCTGTAGTTGGTGAAGCTTCTGTGACAAGACAGATGACAACAGAGTGACTGCACATATCAGTCACACAGGAAGCTGAGAGACTCCTGCCTGGGCTGCGACCCTTTAACATGCCGATCACTTAGTGATGACAAGTGGCAATTTTCTGTTCATTTCTCCTTTTCATCGCATTTCTGACTGATGGAGTCAAGTTGGCAAGGTGTTAGTCACATCTCTCCCTTTCTTGTAGCTCATCTATGAACCACCAACTAAGTCAGTTTCCAAGGATCACCATGGGCACCTGTTCAGGACAAAGGCTGCTGAACTTTGGTCTGGGGTTGGAGTTAGAGATCTGTAGTTCAAATACACCTCCAACCAGTGAGTGGAAAAACAGAAATATCACCCTCCGGGGTTCTGGGCACAGCTTCCCACCGGAACTCACAAGGGAAGAACAGCCCCCAGTGAAGACGAGGCTGGAGAAAAGAAGTCACTGACAGCAAAGGCTGACAGTCTTAATCCAGTCACTCACCTGAGCCACATGGATGAACTTGATGAAGACTTCTGCCCGGAGCTGTGGGGTGGGGCGGCTGAGAACCATCAGCTGCACCCACTGGGAGATGCCGTTGCATAGGGCAATGGATCGCTCCATTGTGGGGTTCTCCTTCACACAGCTATTTACGAGGTAATTTTGATAATCAGAGAACTGGAGGAAGAAAAATAACCATCAGGCTTGACAGCCATTAATCCAAATATTATATTTGAGCAGATGCTGTTCCTACCCTTATTAAATTCTAAAAAATAGTATAGGAGAAAAATCTCATTAAGATTTAAGATTAAAGATAATTCCCCTCATAAAAACAAATCATTTTCTCCGCAGCTGTTATCCTAAACATGTGATAATAAAATCTGCCCTATTTAGAACATGGAATTGCTATAAAGATCGAGCAAGTTAATGTGTGAAGCACTTTAATTTCTCAAAGTGCAACATAATTGTGAGGTGGTGCTAATGGGATAATTATTTCCTCATGCTCAAACGAGCCTCTCAGATTTCTTTCTATGCACAAACTTAAGCAGAGGCCAAGTAAGAAGGGCACACGGAACTTGGGAACTTGGTTAGCTATGTATTCAGTGACGGTTTGCCAGTCTGACAGTGGCACTGGCTATGGCTAACAATGAAACAGCACATATGAAACTACAAATGTCCTGGCAGATCTGGCATGGGGGATGATTACAGGTTTTATGTCCCTGTCACAAGAATTCCTCTCGGCACAAACAGTAGAGCCAAGAGGAAGGGCCAAGCTGTTGTCTTCCCGTATTCCCGTGCGAGGCTTTGGTGCCCAGTCCGAACACACTTTCCTGTGAAAGCAGGTGTGATCGTGTGACATAACCAGCCGGCACACAGTGTGTGGAAGTGATGTGACTTAGAGGGGAACACTTAAGAGACAAGTGGATGATCGCAACGCTGCCACTCCATTGCTGCAGAGATAGTGAGAATTTCTAACCAGAGGAGGCCTGCACCATTGGGGTCCTGGGCCGCTCTAAACCACGCTAACCTTGTATGAGAAGTGAAATAATGTTTCGCTTTGAGTCGCTGAGGCTGGGGGTGGGTGTCTAGAGGGGGTCACTGCAGTACACCTTGGCCTTGCCTCCATAACAAACAGGCTGGTGAGAGCTCCCAGCCGGAATAAAACAGTTGCACGTTAATAAACCCATTTTACTGTGCTGTGATTGCTGACTGGGGAAAAGTCTGGGTTGGACCAAAACCACTCCTTAAGAGAGATGTAGAAAGCAAAACTCTTCTGGTTCTAAAAGATGGCTGATGTGACTCATGCCAATGAACAGATTTTTATAAACTCTCCCACTGTAGTTATACCCATGAACCCACATTTTTTTTTAAAAGAATTATGCCCTTTAGGAGATCTTATAAGAAGAGGAAAATATCAAATGGCTTTCAGTTCACAGCAGAGATAAATTTCATTGCACTGTCATGTTGGAAAGAAAACTGTTTTGGAAAAATGTTTAGAACTGTATGGGAAAAAGAGAAAATCCCTGAAATAGTCTTCTAAGCAGGGACAGTGCCACTCCAAAGAAATGAAGGTCCAAACTTTTTTTAATCTGCAAGTGGAACACTGCTCAGCCCCTGCAGAGACTGGCTCTGATTCCTTGCTTGGTGCTGATTTTGCATTTCTGCCTCCACTGATCTGAATACTGGCATCAAACACACACTCTGCAGGCCTTGGCCCTGCCAGCTTCTCTCCAGCAGAGCTTCAGTGTCCCCTGCAGTGGCTTTCAGCTTTCGTTTGTGTCCTGCCTGCCCCATGATAGGGAAGGCTCTGCCAAAAGCAAACTTCCCAGTGCAGTGTCGGTGGGTCCTGGGCTTCTGCTGGAGCGGTGCTGGCCAAGGCTGGGGGTGGCTAATGCCTGTAGACTAACTTCCAAGTGGAAGCTGGGGGATTTGTGCCTAGTTGGGCAAACAGCCGTGTGGACACAGGAGCTACAACAACGTTACAAGAAGGAAGTATGAAGTCACCTCTGTAACCTAGTTTGCAGGTCTTTCAGATACAACTAAGCTCAATAAATTGGTGCTGAGAATGTGGTCCTAGCCCAGCTTGGCTTCTCCTAAGTTGGTCTGACCTTGCTCCCATCAGCCCTCTGGGCTCCCATTCCAAGCAAGGCGCTCTGCAACTTGCTGTTTGTATTTTAGAGCAAAGCTGAAGACTGTACCTGTGGGTAGAGGTAGAGCTCGCGAGGAATGAGCGTGTCATTGTCAGGGAGGCATACTGGTCAGTGAGGAGTCCACTGGCATCTCTTGCCACTGTTCTATGGTATCACATGTGGAGTTTGGAGGGTTATGGTGAGGACGGGCATGTTCCCCCTGTTTTGATGATGAATCGAAGTCCCTCTCCTTCATCCCTCTCCACTCTAGTCCAGGCTTTGCCAGGTCACCTCAACAGCAAGGACTAGGTCGGCACAGTTTCTGTCTAGAAGTATGGTAACTGCCAGCCAGCTCTGTACCACTGTAGGACTTAAGGTATGTCCTGGAGTAACCTGTGGCATCTATTGCATTGTGGGATTTTCCACACCATTAAAAGCCTACCCTAGAATGAATTCAGACTCTCAGGGGACATAGCTCTGTTTCTGAGGAAGATGCACATTTGTTTTTCCTGGAAGGATAATGAAGGATGGGTGTGCACTTCCATGTGCGTGTGTGCAGGATGTCAGGGAGTCCCCGGGCTTTACCCTGAGTGAGGGGTGGGCAGAGTAGCCATGGATGGGGCGAGAGAAGGGAAGCCAAGCAGGGGAAACCCAAGGATTCAGACGGTACCCACATTCCTGCCATGCTCTCTGCTGAGAAACATCCCAACACTGATGGGCCCTCAAGTGCGCTAAGAGAGACAGCTGCTAAAACTCACTGCTTATCCTCAGAAATTTCCCAGAATAGGTCTTCTCCTGCCCCTTGGGTACGTACAGAGATCCTTCGAAAGGACTTGAACTCCAGGTAGGTGAGATGCTCAGATAGCTCTTCTGGTTCCAGATGGTCAAAGAGCAGGGAAACTTTTCGTTTCTTGCTGGTATTTGATTTTATCCTTTGAGTAAGTTTTCTGGACCAGTCACGAGCATTGCTTTTGTATGTACATGTGAAAAGGAGAAGACAGAAAGAATTGCAATTGCTTTTTGCAACTAAATTCATTGGTGTCACCATCAGCTACCTCTCCTTGGCCAACATGATGCATTTTCCCAAATCAGATGTTCTCTGGCAGGAACCAGGAAGTTTTGCTGGTTTCTAGCAAGCCTTTAAAGCACATCCCGGGGCACAGGCTGAGTTCCCGCCAAGGCAGTAGGAAGGGAAGAGTTCGAGCCTTGGTCACAGTTTCCTTATTCCTTTATCTAGCCCTGGTGTTTCTGCTCTCTCCATGGCTCTTGGGTGTCCCATCATGTTCCTGACGTGATAGGACTGTCTGGTGGGAGCTGGGCAGTTTTCATGCATGAGGGGGTCAGAGCATCATAGGGAAAAGACATCGAGTGAAAGGAATAACACGTAGGAACATGTAGTCATTCTGGGCAGAATGGAGTTATTTCCTTAGATGCCCCCAGCCACTGAAATGAAGAAGTCTTAGCTGACCCTAGAGCATCCCCTTCTTTGTATTTCTTTATGATCAACTCATGTGTTTCTCGGTTTCTAACACTAAGAAAGCAAAGGAAAGCAGTCTAGTTTGGGAAGGCAGCAGATTCAAGATCTGTGAGGTAGTGTCCCTGGATACGCTGCCTTTCGATAAAAGGCTCAATGATCAAATGAGCTTGAGAAATGCTTCAAATTCTATGCTCTCAGCCAATGAATATGTTAGTTTCCGAAGTGCAATGCAAAAGAAGAGTTTACCCATTACTCCCCAAACACAGCTGGTCACAGACTAATTCCTAAAAGACATACTGTAGAAATGATTGGCTGAGAAAAGTCAGGCAGGAAACACTGGGACAGGATATCTAGGTGTGAGAATTGCCCTAGGTTATCTTTATCTTTAAAATGAACAAACAAAAACAAAATGTTACTTAGAAAAACTTCTTTTCTCTTTCTAGTTGTATAATACTTAGCAGAGAAGTACAGAGAATCCAGACCAATGAGATTTATTCGGGGCTCTGAAATAGTATTTTGCGATCATCTCCATGTGGTATTAGAACCTAGCTCTCCTGTGCCACTAGCTTGCCCGACCATGATTCCCCCACTCAGAAAATCAGGACTGTGGATAAGCTGATCTCTATAGACTATGTTCCTTTTCTAGAATTCTGTATCTTAGAGATTTGCCCTACTGAAGAATAATGTAGCTATATTATCACAACCACAGCATGCAATGGGTATGTTACCCTCTTCCAAAAAGACTAACTTTCCAGAGTGAGCTGATAACATGAGTAAGAAATGCAAAGAATAATCTGAAATTTTCCTGGGATCTCTTCTCAGTCCTAGAAGTCTAGGTGCCTTTCTCAGGCAGCTCTGTGTTATAAGCCCTCTGTTTAATGCATTCTGCAGCACCTCCTCTGCTACAAGTTTAGGGCTGTCTTCTGCATCAGCTTCTGAAGGAGCAGAGTGTAGCTGCCATTCTCTCTGTTTTTCATCATCTGGATGCATCATAGTTAAGGTCCTGCTACCTGATTTCCTGACTTGGATGTATATTCTCTGCTCTTGGACACAAGTCACGTACAGCTGACCATTGGAGGTTTCTCAGCTTCCTAGTAAATGTCAAGTGTCTGCCTTGGTGAGACAACCCAGGCCTGCCTGTCTGATGGGCTCCTTAGCATGGGAAGGAGTCAGACCCCGCGAGAGCAGCCAGGACCACAAGGGAACTGGCTCCAAGAAACGAGCCCAGACCTCGGCACTCACATTTGAGTTGTGTCGATCAGGCGGCAGTGGGCCTCCTCCCCACTAGCTTTCACCAGTTCCTGGAACTGCGCCATAGTGTTTGTCAGGCTGGCATCCATTCTAAACATGATCCAGAATTCTGTTATCCAGTACCTACAAGGAGGGAATTCAAGCTCACAGTCCAGTGCCGAAAATGGGGGCTCACCAAGGAGTCTGCAGTTGTGAAGAGGACTCTGAAGAAGATAGAGGCTACTCTGCCTTACTGTGAAGGAGCTGGGGTGGGAGAAGCGGGAAGGTGACCCTCTAGGGACAGTCTTCAGTGTCACCACACACAAATTAAAGGTGGCACCACTGTGTGTGTCAGGGTTAGGTACAAAGGACAGAACTGCAGACAAACCAAATGTCCAAAACAATGGGGCGATGGACCGATAAAGTATGCTTTCATCACGTTAGGATACTGTATCATCATGAATGTATGACTTTGTTTTTTTCTTTTATCGGTACCAGGGATCGAACTTACGACCACGCGCTTTTAAGGCAGACACTTATGCCGCTGAGCTAAATCCCCAGCCCCTGTATCATCATGAAAAACAACATTTACAAAAAAATCTTTAAGGACTAAAGAACATAGTTAAATGTAAATTATAGAATATAAAACTACATTATATCAACTACATTGAGAAATTCATGTAGAGAAAAAGGAAATATACCAAAATAGGTAGCTGGATGTGAATGATTTATAATATTTTTTGAATTTTAAAAATGTATAATGCACTACATTACCTTTATAATTAGGAATAAAAATAAATGCCTGCATCTCTCCCTTATGGAATTTGACACTAAAATGCTGTAAAACTGAAAAAAAAAACACTGGGATAAGGTACTGGCTCAGGTACTCCAGGAGAAACTCACAGGCTTCCGGGAGGACTCGGCAGGACTGAGGCTCGCCCTTCTTGGGGTGTGCAGAGGTGTACGTTCTATGGGTATGAGGAGGGGAAAGGTAGGGAGGACCAGAAGAAAGTCCGAGAGTCCCATCACCCCACTCGTCTCCAAGTGCAAGCAGAAATGTTACCTTACAAAATAGCAGATCTTCAGACAAACCCCAGGTGAATTCTTTGCCAAGGCACATTTATAGGTAGGGCTGTGGTTAAGGGGAACAGAAGCCTGTTACAGAAATCAAGCAACTCCCATCTCTGGAAGTATCTGCTCAGACGCCCCCTGAAATGAGGAATAAGTGACCGCATCCCTGAGTCCCAGAGACTAGGAGTCCAACTGAGTCAGCGAGCCAAGAAGGGCAGCCCCTTTTATCTTTCGAAATGTTTCTAGTAACTGAGTATGCAATAATAATATGCAGAGTGAATTTCAAGAGGAAGAATTATATATTCAATTGTAATAATTCGTTGTCAGGATAATTAAGAACAGTGATAACTTCAAGTTATAACGCATGCACCAGAGGATGTCAGTACAATGACCTTGTAAGGTACGATGCCAAGTCAGAAAAAGCCATGGGCATAACCCAGGGACACTGCAGGCTACCTCAAGTGTTCTCGTCATCCTAAATATTCCAAGAACTGGGAAGAATAGAAAAATGTCATCAAATTTATGTGTCTTTAGGGAAGGGATATTCATTTATTTTAAGAGTTGAAGAAATGAGAAATTCAATCCCGTGATGAACCTGGGTGGGTCTCCACCACCTTCTTCCCATCAAGAGACTAAGGAACAGCCTATGTGACAGTGTGCTCCACAAGGTCATCCCTCTTCTCCCTAAAATCTGTGACATACCAATTGCAACACAGGGTTCAATGAATTCTAGTTGAGTCCATGAGAGGAACCCAATAAGCAAAATAGCAGAAGTCACGATTAACTGGGGTTGGAGTGGGCTTCCTTCAGTGGGTATGTGTTTCATCCTTGGAAAATTTAGAATTAAATATAGAAAGGTAAAAGGTAGTGAAAAAATTTGTTCTAATGTTTATTTGGAAGGCATTCACGCATTTTGAAACTATGCCTGTAGCATTTAAAAGCATATTAGAGGTGGGGGTATTTAGCTCAGCGGCGTAAGTGCCTGCTTGGCAAACGCGAGGTTGTGAGTTCGATCCCTGGCACCAAAAAAATAAAATAAAATAAAAGCATATTAGAATACTAGCCTTTATATTCCAATGTAGAATGTATAATTAAGTGCTCTGGAGTTGTGGTTTTATTTTGAAACCTAATTTTATAGACAGCTTGGGAACACATCTGAGATGTTAGCTTCATTGTTTATTAGTCCAACTACAAAGACTATTTAGAATTTAGGGAGGAATCTGAAGCATTAAAAAAAACCCTAAAACATAAAATATACAACTAGTTTAAAAAATTTGATTAACAACATTCAAGTTAACCAAACATTTCCCAAAGTCCCTTAAAACTGCTTGCTGAAACGTGCTAGACATACACAAAGACTAAGATTTACAAGCTGAACTTGAAAAGCTACAGAACTATGGTTGTGAAATTTGTAATGTTAGTGACTCCTAATTTTAAAAATTAAATGTGTTTTATTTTGGTGCTCAGATCTCAAGGACAGATTTTATAGGCACCAAAATAAAACAAAAAAAACCCCACAAAACCTCACACATCAACAAAGGTAATAAAAATAAAACTAAGCCCTAGGCACCTTGCCCACTGCAAGAAGCAAAAGGTTCTGATGCCCACCTCTCCCCAGGGGCGAGAGACCTTTCCGTTTCTTTAGGCCTCATCACTATGAAAACCTAGTGCCTCGGAGCAAAGGGACTCAGGTACGGCCACGGTCCACATAAACCACTTCTTCTCTTCAAACATCTACGGCCGCTGTGTGCAGGGCCCTGTGCGGATCTCTCCTGCCTACCTGAGCACTGGGCCTCGGGAGGTCATGAAGAAGGCAGCCCCAAAGGCCCCTCTTTGTCACTTAGGGAAAGGAACAAACCCCCAGCTCCAGCAGGCTGAGTCATCAGAGGCTCGGGTGTCAGTGAGGGGTTAACCTTAGCATTTGCTGGACGCCTGGGTCCAAACACCTTTTCTTCTCCCCATAACTAGCACTGTGGCAGGGAGGAGGGCGCAGTGCTGACTACTTTTCAGGCCCCTATACTATTCAAAGCGCGTTTTTAGACAAAACCCCCCACCCACCCACCCACCCAAAGGAAAACAGGAAACCGTCTGGGCCTACTGCCTGTTTAACTAAAAGTTCTATTACTTCCACTTCAAAGAGCACGGAAATCAGCCTGGCGTGGCGGAGAACGAGTGTAATCCCGGCACTCTGGGAGGCTGGGATAGGAGGGTCTCAAGTTTGAGCCTCTTACACACTTAGACACTGTCTCAAAGTAAAAAAGGGCTAAGGACATAGCTCAGTGCAAACCTCTGTGCCGCACAAAACCAAAACAGGAAAACAAAAAGGGAAACCAAGTGTGGGGGGAAAAATCATTTTCCCTTCAAGGCTTAACCCGGCTACCCATAACAAGGAATTTTTAAAATTTCATACTCTCTCTCCTTTGAACTCTTTTCCCTACTTTAGGCTGAACCTTAACCTTAGCAAAAGCCACATATCTGACCTAAAATTTTGGCAAATACAAAAAAAGTATCTAATGTTTTTTACCCATTATGATGCAACATTTATCGTACTCTACCATGAGATGTTCACTAAATTAAGAAAAATAAAAATCAATAAGCCTTGGGCTCTGCCCTGGAGGGATAATCTATTGGAGAAAATGACATGCAAATTGATGGTATATATTCTTTAAAAACCTATTTATATTTTTTCTTAATTTGTAATTTAGTTTGCCATACTTTGCAAGTTATCCTTAGCAAAATTCAGCAGCTAGATACAAGGTTCTGTAAGTTACGGTACGTGAAAGAGCCACTTACAACCTGTATCTATTATAGTATTATGTATATATTATTATGGATATTATTATATTATTATGGATAATATTATAGTATTATGTATATATCATAGTATTGCAAGACTTACAGACTCAAGTTCAGTTAGCTAAACTAATTAACACCCTAAAAACACTTCACACTTTCTGTAGTCACAGGCAAAAAGCTTTTCAAGTCAGAATACATCCAAGTGAGAACGAAGGAGAGAGGACGGGTGAAGGAGGGAAGAGGAGATGGGGCTTAAATCTAAAGGGAAAGAAATCAAATAGATTTTCCATCACCAGAAGACTATCTGAAAACACTAGACGTATTTCTGAAGCCAAAGGAGGGCGGAAAGGTCAGGAAAACCCCTTGGAGAGGACCTGAAAGGAAGTGTTTACAGGAATGGGGAAAGGGGGGTGCTCTGGGAGCAGCCCCACATAGCTGAGTGCCCAGAGGGTCAGAGTGAAGGGAAGGATTCTGGAGAGTGCGGGCTGGGCTGGCCTGCCACGGCTTTGGCCAACAGGCTGAGGAGGACGCATGAGCCCAGCAGTTGAGAGAAGTTCTAAAGCAACCCTCTACTGAGCTGATGGTAAGGAAAGAATGGTTTTCAGATAATACACAGCAGGGGGATCAAACAAAGGAGAGGACCAGTAGAGGGCAGAGGTCTGCTTAGATGACAGCACAGGAGCAGAGAGAGACCAGAGAAGAGTCAGTTCTGAAACAGAAACCCTAGGATTGGGGGCAGTCTGCGGGCGGGGGTGATGGCCAAGGAGGAGCCAAGAGTGCTTCTGACATTTCTGATTTAGGTAACTGGTAATGACGCCACACCTGAAATTGAAAATGAAAATGCAGATGTCAGACCAGAACTAATGTGGCCGAGGTTGGGGTGAGCTCGTGAACAGACTAAGGTATTTCAACAAGCTATGGCTGACGTGTGGGCAGGAAATACTAGCCCAGATCTTCAACATGTGGTTTAGGGAAGAGAAACATCTGTTTGAAAGAGAGCAGCACAGAAGGGCAGTGGTGGATGTCCACGATAAAAGTACCCTCAAAAGTCAGCCAGCTGAGAGGGAGACCAGGATGCCACCCGAATTCAAGGGTAGCTCGGGGGAGAGGCCATGCAAGAGACAAGGAGCCGCAGGACACCGCTACATGGACAGGCAAAGGCTGGCTGGCGGTCACTGTCCACAAGGATGGGAACAGCATTGGTAGGTCACTGGTGACCTCAGAGGAAAGTCTGAGTGCCTTGAGAAGGGGACACCGTTGAGTTAAGGAGTAGGAGTAAAGAGATCGGAGATAGCAACTGCAGACTATTTTAAGATGCTTTTGCATCAAATTTCTAACCCTAGCAATGGAATGAAGGGGAAGTGGGGTAACGAGATTAGTTTCAGTCTGGGGACACTGGCGTGTGCTGTGGCAGAGGGGCAGGTGCCAGTGGAGGCCGTGTTTGGGAGTCCAGGAGAGACAGAGGCAACCTGCAGAGAATGAGTCTGAGAAGTGGAGGGAACGGGCGCAGGGCAGAGGGGCCACTGTGCAGCAGTACGGGGCAGCTCCGGGGGACAGCTCAGTCCCGAGGCAGCCTGTGTTCAGGGAGGAACATCTGATCAGCCACACTGCAGTCGCTGCATGCGGAGCTGATGAGAAGCAGACAGCCTCTGAGTCGCTGCTGTCAGGTTTTAAAATCTCTGCAGGCGCAGGAAGTGCACGTTCTCTGTGCCTGCCGTTGGCAGACCTCTCTCTGCCCCACCCTCTAGAGCCACCAGGACCACCACTTGGGAGGTGGGAGGTGAGACTCTTGAGTGGGGTTAGGGAAGAGACTCAGGCCCCATGCACTTCTTTTTCTTCACACTTAGGATTTAGTTTTCCTGATAGCCATAAAATGAGCTGGGCGGAGTTAGCAGAGTGGTAAAGGATTAGAGCACCCACAAGTCATGCATGACTCAGTTCCCGGACACACGCCCCAGCTGCTAAACGGTCTCACCTCCCCTCTGGGCCTTTTCTCTCCAGAGCCACAGCTCCCAGTGTCAGCAGTGAGAAAGGGAAAGCAGGCACTTCCTCCCCCTCCCCAGACTCACACCCCCAAGAAGGCAAGGATCCAGAAGGGCTTGTTCTGGGATCATCAGTGCCTGTGCCCGCAGGAAGGCACCAGCAGAGCTTCCAGGATGCTGTAGCCATGGGAAGCTTTCTCCAGAGCCTGTGAGGGCTGAAGAGTTGGGAAGGAAAGCCAGGTGGGAAGGAAAGCCAGGTGGGAAGGAAAATCAGGCAGGGAAGCATCACTAGGGTCCTGCTGACACCCCTGTCAGTAGGTATAGGCTGACTATAGGTCCTAACTACTCAACAGGAAACAGCTTTTGTCAGACAGACACACTGTAGGCAACTTTTTTGAGCACCTCTGGTAGCATTACTGCCCCATGCAAAAGAAGATGCACATATGAAAACACACACACACACACACACACACACACACACACACACACACACACACACCATATCCCTGAAAAGATATATGGACTTATTTACCACTCAGAGTTGTTCCCAATCAGTCAAAATAAAGCATACGTCAAACATCAAGCTACATTTTGAACCAGTCCCGTTTTGGGATTCCACTCATAGTGTGCAAGGATATAGGGTCATAACTTTCTGGAGTAGCTCTGCAGAGGAGATGATGATTCGGTGCATGGTCAGCATCACTTGCAGCAGTTGGTTACTTCGACACAGGTTTCCATCTGCATCTGAAAATACAAAGAGTAACAGCTGAGTCCAACCCTGTACCTACGCAGGTACCTGGGGACACCTGGCACCCTTCACCACTAGGTGGGTAGCCACCTTGGGGGGACAGTGCTTTCCTTCCATTGCCCAGGACTTCACTCTCTCTGCCCTACTTTTCCTTATTTTCTTGCTACTCTTTCCCCTGACAAATGTCCACTTTGATGTGTATTAATCACGCTGAGCCAAAGGTAGGAGAACTCTGCATGGAGACACTTGTGTCTCTGGAAAGCAGAAGCAGATCCAGGGTTAGTGACTACACATGGTGGGAGTGAATTGTGTAGCGATCCCTCTAAGGTCAGAAAGGGTGAGAAAGGTCACTGCACTAATTCATTGCAGCTAAAACATTATTGCTTTCAAAAATATACAAAAATATATGACCAGATGAGCACATTTCTAGGGCTATCTCATAGCGGTCTATGCACATGAGAGGCCCTAGCTGTGTGGTTAAAATATGGAAATAAGACAAGAAACAAACACTACATCTGAAGGCTAAGCATAGATTGTAAGTATCCATGATGATTTTCATCAGAGAGCCTGGTTAGCTGGGTTTCCAAATGCCTAGTACCAAATAACAAGATGCATTCTATGCATGGGCATTAGGTATGAAACTTCTGCCTGGAGGGGTTTTCAAAGCCTTTCAACATAAATGGCATGAAGCGTCAGGGAATGTGCTGGCTATTCACTGCCAGGTCTGTGCACTGGGCTTTGCCACGAGTCACGTCACCTCGGCTTCCCTGCCAGCTGGCTTCCGGTTGGGTTCAGCCTTTGGGAAACAGCACAAGAGATGAGCAGAGAGAGCAGTTGGGGTACTGCTTACCCCACTCTGCGTGGACAGTTCCCCCCGAGTGGCCACCTGTCTTCACTGAAGGATCACACGGCTGGCTCTGCCTTCCTGACCAGAGCTCTCATTGAGAGCTCGTGGTGTGACCCTCAGGTCCGAAGGATGGTGATGACTTTGGAACACCTTAATTTCACTCTCCTCCCCGCGCTAAAGTGTCTTCATTTATAGAAACTGAGTAAATTTCATTCCAGGCTGAACACCAGTGATTTGGAGGACAGTATCAAATGAAAGAGTATACATTCAACATTTGTCATCTGCTTTGCTCCGTAGAGAGCATACAGAAAGGAGGTGGTCACTTTCAGTACGTTTCAAGACGTTTGGGCTCAGAGGTCTTGATTCCTAAAGTGAGCTAAAGTCAGCTTATTGAGAAAATTCAAGCAAACTGACAGTATTTTCCCCTCCTCATCACCAGTGCACTATCTGGTACTCGCCTGCCAGTGTCTCCCCTTCCCTTTCCTGTGAAAGGAAGGGGGGGGCCCTCCCGCTGCCCCTCAGCTCTCCTCTCCCCAAAGACAGGGATGCACGACTCCTTCCTCTCCTGCGGTGTCAGCTTTTCTCTCGGCGACTTAACGCGTGCTGGCATTCATTCATTCATTCATTCACTCGTTATTTATTTACTTATCTCTCTTTTTAAAGTAGTATACGTTTAACACACAAAATAAATACGTTCATCCAGTGGCATTTAAATAAGCCCCTACATCTCCTACTTCACACAAAATGAAGTCCGACAATAAACTCTCACCCGCTCTATGCTCTTCTGCATTTCTGTCTGCTCACACCAAAACCTGTCACCCCCTCTCACCTCCCATTTATTTCTCACCCATTGCATTTTCACTCTGTACCCACTGTTCCACTAAATCTTCTGTTTTCAAAGTCACCAATCAGAGGTACACTGCTGAATTCAATAGTCTCGCCCCCCCCCCACCGCCCGGCCTCATCTTCCTTCGTGACTCAGTGTGCTGCGCCCAGCAAGCCTGGGCTGCCCATTCTCGTCCCAGAACACTTCCTTCTCTTGGCTTCCACAGCATCACGTGCCCTGGCTTTTCCCTCTGCCTCTGCTGCTGTCTTCTCTTCCTCTGCAAGGCTGTTAAATGTCAGCCTGCTCTGAAAGCTTAAGCCTCCCACTTATTTTTTTCTAACAATTTTTTAAATTTTAAAACTTCTTCCACAGCATTTTGAATTTTAACTTTCTCTAGGTGAACTCAGCTAGGTCTTTGACTCAGACACCATCTCTAGGCTGACAGTGCCCCGTGCTTATCTCCAGCGTGGACCACCCACTCGGCAGGTGCAGCAGCCCACCTGACAGCTCCACTCAGAGACCCAATCATCTGGACAAAACCTTGACCTCTCCTTTCCAGACCCTTCCTCCTCCTCCATTCCTTCTTATCTCCAGACGTGGCACCACTAAACCCCATCTGAGCTACCCACACAGAAACCTAGGAGTCGTGCTTCACTGTTTTCACTTTCACTCATATTCATTCCATCAGGAAATCTTAATTTTTATTTCCAAAATGTATCTCATGCCTTTTACTCCCCTCCATCCTAGCAACACTCCTGCTGCAACCGTGACAGTGCTATGCAGGAACTGACTTCTCGGTTTCTGTTCTTGTCCACTGATACTCCATCCTCCCACAGCAGCCAGGGGCGAGCCACAGGTCACGCAGTCAGTACTTCTTAAAGGAAATATTGTCTACTAGGTGTGAAACCCTTACTGTGGCCAGCAGAGGGGCGCATGTCCTGGCCTCTTTGAATACTGCCCGCTTCACCCTGCACCAGGTTACTTCTATGTTCCTGCTGACACCTCAGACACGCCAAGTTTGTTCTTCCCTCTCATTTTCCCCACGACCAATTTCCAGGGCCTAGAACAGAGCTGGCACTCGGTAGGTACTTGTTAACCATGTATTGACTGAATGAATGAACCATATAAATAGGAAACCCTTAACTTTTTATGTCTCCTTGGAAATTGAGTTTGATTTTGTCATAAGCTACTTCATTAATGAGATATACATACTTATTTACTTTCTGACCACAGTTTTTAAAAGAAACTCCAAGTTTCAGTTTGGTAAAACCTTATATAAAAATTCATCTAGCTGTGGTTAATAGTTCTGCAAATGTCTCATTAATTCTACGAAAATTATACTCCAATGAGGCAGGGTTAGTATTACTATTCTCTGTATTTACTGGCCCACATAATTTCTGTAATAATTATATCTTGCCACAGTTGATGCATAACAAACCATGCCAAAATTCAGTGACTTAAATCAGTAACCATTTATTTTTGCTTAAGTATCTGTGCATGAACTGGGCGAAAGCAGATATTAGCTGGGCTTTGCTGGGGATCCTACCCAAAATGCCTCGGCTTCCCCATACCACTAGGCTTCCTGTAGCAGGTTCCTTTCATGCCACTTTCAGGACACTGTAGGGTACCTGGAAGTCTGCAATACATCATAGCCCAGCACGGCACGCTGACATTCTGCCTCACTGTCAGTCAAAAGAAGTCACAAGGTTGAAGCTAAACTCAAAGGGTAGGAACTTCAAAGTCACATGGAAAAATATTAGAAATAGAGAAGATAAAAAGTTTGCAGTACTAATGCAATCAAACCCACCACAGATACCACGGCAGGAGTATTTATATTCCTGAGTACTATGGTGGAAATCAGAAGAAATCAACTGGTACAGTTTGTATCAGAATGGTCACATGAGCCAGGGACACAGGGCCAGGCTCATTCAGTAGGTATGGCACCTAAGACTTGCCCTCTCCTTGTCACTTTATGGAAGGCTGGCATGTTTCCACGGGTGCTTAGATATAAGGGACAGGGCTCAGAAGTATCCTCAGTGAAAATACCCATCTTTGAATATTGGAGCCAGTAGTTGCTACAAGGCAGCAAAAGGCAGCACCAAAGCAGACAGAAGTTTTAGCAAATAGGATTGGGCATAAGATGTGGTAGAAGATATCAGGCAGTAAGACACCCCAACAGAGCTTTCTCATCACTGAGGTATTCAGGAGAAGGCTCAAAGGTGAGACTTAAATGAACAGTGCTGTAATTGGCATAGCAATGACCATTTGCGGAAATCCTACTGAATACCTGCACTAGGCACCTTCGCAATGTTATTTCCAGTTCCCAGAACAGCCCTGCAATATCTGCACTGTCCACAATTTACAACAAAGAAATTAAAGCATAGAGTTTGCATCATTTGTTCTAGGTCAAAGAGACAATGGGTAGAAAGGCTAGGAGCTGGCTAGGAGCCCTGCTTGACTCCAGACTTCTTCTCATTCGCCTGGCTGTGTGCTACATGGCCATGGTCAGAACAGGGGTGACCACTGCAGGTGAGCTGTAAAGAACCCTTCCAGTCCTCGCAGTCACGAGTCCAAGAGATTCCTCTAGGATAGCGGCTGGAGATATGGAGACAGAACATATTTGGCAGAATGGCTTCTGAATGCTAGTCATTTCTCAAAATCTCTTCTAGGTCTTTATTGCTTTACCCTGATTGTGAAAGTTGCCTTTAAGCAGCTAGAGTGCCGTGCGTGCCTCACACGCATAATCACATTCGCACCTCAGTTTTATCTTGCACCTCTTGCTCCACCAGCTTGGGCGCCTTCCTTGGCTTGGCTTGCTCGTGTGAATCCTCACATGCTCTCTGTGGAGGTGAGTGCTGGCAAATGTTAAGAGCAGAGGGGATGACTCACTACACAGAGGGAGGCAGCCATCAGCAAGGGAAAGGGCAGAAACAACAAAAACCCTCTATCTACACTTACTCAGGAGCTCTCCTTCCTCTCCCTGCCTGCTTCTCGTTTTTCACAGACAGCACAGTTCGCTGCAGTCACCTACCCTCATTCCCACCACGGTGACCCTCAGCCACTACGTAACCCCATCAAGGACACATCCCTTCATCGGCACATCGTCCTTTCCAGAGAAAGGACACACTTCCAAAGCAGGTGGTCAGGAGGGATGGACCTTCCAGGCTTACTGGATTTTATTTTGATACAGTTTGCTGTAAGCTGATTTAAATATTTCAATGAACAATTTCATTTTTTGTTTTCAGCTTTAAGCTTTTAAGAGTGCAGGGTGTCATACTAAAAATTCTATGAACTAAAAACAATCACGGCATAATAAAATATGCATAACTTTTCATTAAGCTGTACTTTTCCTTATACTTTCAGGGAAAGGCTTCTCTAAAGGGTGAAAGCTCTGTGTGTTACCAAATGGCCACCTTGCACACTCTAACACTCGACTTGGGAGAAAATACATACTGCCAGAGACGTGCACTAATATTAAGACCCCTCACCTGCAGAGCACATAGAAAAACTATGAGGGTCTAAGGGCCAACAACCCATTTTCTACCATTAGTGCTGGAAGGGGTTAGACATTATAGAATTACAGAATCTCAAGGCATAAGGACCATCTTCTACCTCTACTTTCTATCTCATGCATTATTTCTTTCTAAAAGTATCACAGGCAAGTGGTTGTCCGGGGACATTCTTCCCGTGGACACAGCTCCCTTACTACTCAATACTGCAACTTTTCTACTTCAATTAAAAAACAAAAGGAAGCTGAGCATGGTGGTACACACACCAGTGACGCCAGCACTTGAGGGCTAGGGCAGGAGCACTGGACGAGGTAAGCCTGGACTACGGTGAGAGGCTTTGTCTCCAAAACAAAACAAAAGCCTAAGAAAATAAACAGGAGAGGAAGGTGGGCTGAGGATGTAGAGCACTTTTCTACCACATGCGATGCCCCAGGTCCAATCCTCCCTCCAGAAACAAATTTTAGCACAATTAACCAACATTGCTAATATTGACAACGAACCTACTCTGTGGAAAGCACTGTCCTGGTTCTAAACGGGGTCTGAAACACTTGTTAAGCTCACAGTCTAGCTAGGGATTAACACACACACACAGTTGAGACCCCTAAGAGGAAGTCCCTGGACCGCGCTGAATGATGGGAAAGTTGAGAGAAGGGATCAGAGCTACCCAGCTATTCAGGAAGGAGGAGCCCATGAGATCCTTGCCAGGGTGACCTGAAACTGTGAGATTATAACAAGCTGCCTGGTCCTTTCCTCGTTTTCTTTGCCTTAGTCTTAAGGAACAGACTTGCTCGGAGAGAAGAGCTGCTCTCTGCTGATCAGAACGTTAGGAGAGAAAACCGAACTAGCCATGTGCTGTATTTTAGACCCACTTCTAGCTGAATAGAGGTGGAGTCCTAGTGGGACTTGTCTGGAGAGTGAGATGGAAAAGCCAAAGTGCAAAAAGGCCATGAAAACAGTCATCCAATACCGGAGAAAATCTCCAGAATGGTTTTTTTCTTCCCCTTTGTTCTTTATTTGCATGGAAATCTCTTGATGTGTGATAGGGGTGTGAGTGTGTCAAAGGCAAAGGTTAGAAGCAGTAGATGAAGTGTGGGGGAAAAAAAAACAAAAGTGATGTTGCAACCAGGGGCCAGAAAATGGTAACAAGAAAGCTCAGATCAGAAAAACACCAGAGGGGCCTCGGAGAAACTGGTAACGCAGGTTGGCATCTCGGAACTGGTGAGGGCAGCCTGGACCCAGGCAGAACTTGATGTGCACAGAGACAGTTCTGAGTGGGTAACAATGAAACAACTATTCTAGTCAAATAAAACCACCGTGATGGCAAAACCGTGACATTCATTCAACCTGTTTGGACAGCAGACAAAAGCTGGGCAGCTGAGGAAAAGCTCACCTTTGCTATTGTTTTTAATCTTGTTTAATGAGTGTAGTATTTTTTAGTGGCAACAGCTGCAACTGAGGCAGGAAGGAGGTGACAGTGACTTTGAACTCATACCTTCTACTACCTGAGAGCAGCCTAATACACATGACCGATGACACCTTAACCTTTTTTTTTTTTTTTTTTAATCCTACACCTCAAAAATGGCAGCAGAACCAGGAGGCGAAGCCAACAGCTCTCCCGGGGGGAAGGAACCCAAGTCTATGTTGCAAATACTATATGGTTGATCTTGAGCTACCAACATGAAGTCATTAAATGCTGATCTGGGTCCACTACTGGGCTAGGGGTGGGGGCACCTCCAATGCGCCCACCACCACTGCAAGTCTCACCAACAGGGCTGAGGTCAGAGCAGTGGTGCCCGCTGAACTTCCTCTTGTGTTCTTTCCCATTGAGACTCCTGCTCCCTGACATGTCCACGGATGAGGAAACTGAGGTGACAATGTCTCGGTCACAGTCACAGGGCTGGTGAGTGGTGGCACCTGGTCAAGCATGTTCTTCTGGCTCCAGCTTGGGCCTCTTTCCTTGATATCTTATTCTTCTCAGGGATTCAGAAGTGGGTGGGACTATATGGGGGAAACCTCTACCACTGAGTCATCCATGCCACAAAGCTAAACTCCCTGCTGACACCCCAATTCTCTTTTTCTCCGCAGGAAGTCCTACGTCCATATGGGTCAACATATTCCTTCTCACTGGAACTGTGGCACATGCTCTAACAATGTGCCCAGAAGTCCTGACCCCCTAAACCCACCATTTTTCATGACTTCAACTCAAGGCAAGTGTTATTAACAGCATTCAGCTGGATCAGACATGGCCTAGATAGCCATGGGTCAGTGGCCAGCAGGTAAAGTGCCGGGTTCCTGGAGCTTCCAGTGCCTTGTACAACAAGCAGAAGGGCCCTCCACTCCCAAAGCCAAACCAGTCACCAAGAGACATATTCTTCTCTGGGCACAGCTTTCCTTCTGGGGTGTGAAGCTCTATGTAAAGCATGACCTAGATTTTTTGGATGAGCAATTGCAATCTATAAATGTCTAACCAAGTGCATGAATTGCCTAAAGTGCGAAAGAGCTTTTAGCTGTATTGTCTCTGATGAGCAAGACAGCCAGCTTTCCTGGGGACGACTGTCTCAGTCTGGCCTTGTCATGCCTGAGGAAATCAAGGGTCTAAGAAGTTGTCCTCTTCAATTCTGTAAATCAGACTCAGTTCTGTAGGTGGGGGTGGGAAGGGGCTGGGAACTCGAGACAAGGGCAGAGAGGGGGCATGAGAGGTCTTGGGCAGCCCTAGTGAATCTGAGCTGAATCTGAGACAACACCACGAGACTGGATGAGCCACTGTGGGAAGGCAGCGCTAACTCCCAGAGTCCATCAAACTGCCTGGCCACAATCAAATTATCTAGCTGAATAGTTAAGCAGCAAGTTGATTCTCTAGTGAGCAGCTGTCACTACAGCCTACCTGGCTCACAGAGAGTGACTGTTCATACCACCAACCACAGGGACATACCTGGCAAGGGGAGAGGAAAGTGAGGGTCCTGTTCTAGCTTCTCACAGGGACACAGGAAAGTAGCCACCAGGAGACTCGGAGGTCCAGGGGATCCCCCCAAAAAAGAGATGGACACAAACAACAAGAAGAAAATCTGGGGCAGCGCTCTGCCTTGCTCACTGGGGCTTATTCTATTAATATTCTAGTCTATTAAATACTAGGTCTTCTCTGCTTACTTTTGGGCAGGCGAAATGTACTAAGAAGCCACTGGCGGGAAGGGGAAGAAGCAGCTGGGGTCGTCTCCCCAAATATACCATGAAGTAACAGAAGATCCATTTGAGAATTACTGGTTAGCTGCAACCTCAGCCTTCTTTAGAAAGATTTTGTGAAAGCGTGACTCAATCGTATCAGATCTGCAAGCCTAGACAACAGATAACCCCATTCCAGGACAGGACAGAGCACTGCAATCAGCATGTGCATACTGAAACACTGAACGCAGTCTTACCACAAACACTTGTTAGCATAAAAATTGTTCTTTGCCTATAATTCTTTGTAATAAACAATTACACACACACACACACACACACACACAAAAGGCATGTCACAATGTATGGTAAAAATCATTGAGCAAAGTCTTGGTAATCAAATAGAAGCTTTTGTGACCGTCTGCCTTCCTGTCTTTGGTTAGAGTTAGATTACTTTTGATTAAAGGTATTAAGTACCTGGTAAACTGTGAAGCACTGTAACAGTACTGAATTGTTCTTATTTCTCTTGTGAGATTTAAGACATGGGTTTGTTCTTTCCTTTGATCCTATTGTTCTTTGGTGATTCCAGGCTCGAACTCAGTGACATGAGTGTTATTTTCACTATAGGTGAAGAAACAGAGTAAGACAACGTGGTCTCCTCAAGAGTCACTTCCTGGATGAGTGAGAAGGTGGGCACTTAAATTCTGGTCTTTGTTTGTTTGTTTGTGGTTACTATTGTTTTGGTTGGTTGGCTTTTTGTTTGGGTAGTAAGAATCAAACTCAGGACCTTGCGCTTGCCAGGCGGGCCCTGTGCCTCTGAGCCATATCCCCAGCCCTCGAGTTCTGGTCTTTGTGAACCCTGCTCTTTCTAGCATATCTACCAATGCCTCTCAGCCCAACTTAGGAAGACAAAAAGCACATGCTTTACTTAGCACAGCTGTTAAAGGCTTCCGGAGCTGTCTTGCTTGTTCAGTGACGGCACTAGCAGTAATAATCGCCATCGCGTAGGGCCATCGGCTCTGTGCAGCTGCAGGCTAGACCACACTACCCATACCCTCTCCAAATTTTACTACAGCACTGCACAGTGACCGTCTCCTCAGTTCCACACCGGAGGAAACAGAGACAAGAGGTAAAGATTACTTGACTAAGGTCTCACACTAGGAAGTTGGAGGAAGGGGCCAAACATTATTGTCCTTATTTATTTTTCCTAATCATTATCCTGTGCATGAAAATTCTAGACTGCCCTTTAACTGGAACTCTTGTGGGGCGAAGGATAAAGGCTGTGTCCACTTCCAGGTAGTCTCTGCAGGCTCTGGCCCTCTGCAGCAGCACAGAGAGCCAGGACCGGTTCCTTCAGTCACGCAACTACCAGGAAGCACAGAGCAGTAAGGGCGCACAGGAGGAAGGAGTTAGATGCCTTCAAGATGCAAAGGCGGCTAAGGACTGGATCCTCAGGTCTGGAGACCGATGGGGAGACCTGGAGGCCACGGCAAGGACACGAATACAGTTTTTAAGGGAAAGAAAGGTGAAAAGAGAAGACAAAAAACTACCAAGGACCCAGGATTTAGACTGTTCTTTTAATCTACCCTCACATCTCAGGCATTTCATTTCACTTACAGTCCAAGGCAGAGCAGCCGTCATCCACAGTGACAGTCAGATGAATCTGAAACTTCTGAGTATCTTTAAAGACCCTCAATTTAACAGTCACTGTGCAACTGAACAAGGAAACCTCATGTGAGGAAAACTTACAGTAAAATTGAAAAAGTCTGCCTAGGCTGGGTGTGATGGCTCTCACATCTGCAATCTCAGCACTCGGGAGGCTGAGGCAGGAGGACTGTTGGGAGTTCGAGACCAGCCTGGGCTACAAAGTGAGCTCAAGACCAGCCTGAACTGACCCTGTCTCAAAAAAGACAAAAAAAAAAAAGCCTTCCTAGGCTTTTGATCCTGATTAGATTTCCCAAAACTTATAAGTTAAAAAGTTGATTTTTTTTTTTAGGCCTAAAATGGTTAAGAGCTCATATCTAGGTACAGTAGTGGTACAAGCCTATCACCCCAGCACTCTGGTAGCCTGAGGCAGGAGGATCCCAAGTTTGAGTTCGGCCTGGGCACTTTAGAAACTTAGTGAGATACTATCTCAAAAACAAAAAACGGGGCTGGGACTGTAGCTCAGTGCAAAGATCTTAGGTTCAGTTCCCAGAACTACACCTACTCCCCACACAGATGAAAAGCAAAGATAAGGGGCCATGCTGGAAGGGTGGACAGTATGAGTGTCTGAGGGTATCTAGCCAGTTCCAACATTGCTCAAATCTGCGGTATCCTGCTTAGTTGCTCAACCAGTCAGTCCTTGGTTTGCCCCCAGGAGCCTGCTCTGATCAGCATAGTGATCAAAACAATGCTGAAGGTCAAGCTACCACTTGGGCACCAGAAATGCCACCGAACAGCCCTGACTTAACACTGTCGTAACAGTACACTCCATGAATCCTTTCCCATGTATTATCTTGTCTGGCAATCGTAACAGCCTTGTGAGTTGGGTGAGGAAAATTTCCATCTTGCGGATGAGAAAGACACAAAGACAGGGCTCAGAATCTGTCCAACATGTTCCGAGCACTGGGGACTTTGTATATCAATTACTACCCTGGATAGACAACCTCATTCCCAGACGGTGGAGGTGGAGTTCCACGCAAGGGCTCTTTACTCAAAAAATGCTCCCAGCCACTGTGGAGATCCTGTCCCCAAACACATTAGAAACCCACAGGCAAAGCGTGATACAGGCAGGAGGCACACAAAACACGAAGGCAGATCCGACGAGAGGCACCACCTTCACGCAGAGGACGGCACTGAGACGGAAGGCCGGGCTGGACTTTGACAGTTAGAGGTAAAAGGTGTGCTAGGAAGACATTTCTGGGTCTGGAAATGGCAGAGTTAAAAGTATATTAGGCAACGAATGTGACGTCTAGTTTGGTTGAGTTAAAAGCTCCTTTTTATTTACATGTTTGTGATACATAACAAATACATTCATTGTGAGGAACCGGTACCTCTACATATTGCATCTTTATCCTTTTTACTTCCCTTTTCCCTTCTCTTCTTTCCATCAGAAAGCTCTTGTACACAGGGAGAAAAGTGTGGAAAGGTAGGTCAGAGTCATAGTGTTGTGGAACTCAGACTAGACTGAGAAGCTGCCGTTACACTGATCTTTTCTTTAAAACTGCAAAAGCCAGGCTGGGCATGGTGGCGCAGGCCTGTAAACTCAGCAGTCGGGAGGCTGAGACAAGAGGACTGCTATGAGTTCTAGGCCACCCTGGGCTAGCTAGTGAGTACAAAGTCAGCCTGAATTACAAAGTGAGACTCTGTCTCAAGTAAATAAATAAAATTTTAAAAAATTGCAAAAGCAGATGGCCTACCAAGAGAGAAAGGCAGTACTCGCTGGTCTGCCATCCTGATATGTGACAAGCTGAGGCCTAAGGGCTCTTTTCAAGGCAGATGATTTTCACAGAACCGTGACCCTTATATTTCAATCTCTGCATGGGTGAGGCCCTGCCAAGACATGTCCACCTGGAGAAGCCGACACACACTGCTACAGTGGACCCCTAGCAGAGTAGCAAGCCAAAGACCCACTTCGGCTGAACTTGACTCACTTTGGTTATTTAGGAAGCTGGATCACTTGCCGTTACATTTCTCTCTCCTCATTTTACTAATACTAGCATCTTAATTTTAGGTTCCTTCCTGTCTCCATCTTTCTCTTCTCCCTTTGGAAGCTGAGGAAATGCAATGGAAGAACATCCATGGTTACAGAGAAACAGGCACCTAGGGCTCCCCACGTGGGTGACTGGCAGGCAGGATCCAGCATTCACTGGCAGAAGAAACTCAGACCCCCCCAAAATGTGTAAGCAAGTTGGCAAGGATGGGACTCAAAGTGAACAGGGCTCTGGCTTCACCTGAGTGGCAAAGTGGGGTAATGTGGTTATTTCTCCTCAGTCCTTCAGGAGCAGCCAGGTGCCCTGATCCACATGGAGCGACTTCAGGAAGCTCAGCCTTACAGCCAGGCCAGACAGGTTCAGAGCAGACTGCAGAGAAAGTGAGCACTTCAGTGCTTTCCCCATTGCCTTTTCCCCTAAACCTTTCAGAGCTGTAAAACACCGGGTCACCTAGCAAACCACAGGAAAGTTCTATGTTGAGTTACCTGAGACTTTGATACTCTTCAAGCATATCTGCATAGTAATTGTGAGTGTAGACAAAAATGAAAAGTAAAAACTCACAAAAGATAAAATTTGAGGCTTTTGTGAATTCATTTTTTTTCCTAGTGAGGAAACCTTAATGATAATATTCTACTCACTTTTTGGGAGAATCGATGCTTTTTTGTCTCAGGATGAGTATGTCTAGTTTATATAGAAGTAAATGAATATATTAAACCTGACTGATTTTCAAGAACTCTTGAGAAGCTTAAAAATAAAATAAATGGTAAATCTCTAACACCACAAAATCCAAAATGGATTCTGAGACCTTACTTTAGAAAAACTGCATCAAGATAACCAAGGTTAGAGCACAGAATCTGTATTGTTGAAAATACAAGGATCTGATGATCAGTCAAGGTTTATTAGGCTAATCTGGATCAGTTAGTGTACCTCCTGCCTTGGGTAGATATATAAACTACTAAATTACCCTATGACAATCTTTCCAATTTCAGGAATCAGTGGTAAGGTCTTTCAGTTGCTTTCAGGGCTGGACGGACGTTAGATAAACAGGTGATGCTGAGCAACATTAGACTCCTTGGTAGGGCTTGGATAGTTCCATTTTGAAAAACACAAGTAGAAGCATATAAAAAAGTCAATCTGGTATCAGGCAGAGCCACAATCAAAGGTAATTTATCTGGACCAGAGGAGTTTCCTACAATATATAGAAATACATAAATAAATGTTCTTTTGCAAATGTATTGCAAAATTTCCTCCCATTCTGCAATTTGCCCTTTGGTTCCCATAAAGATACCTTTAATGAGCAGTTCTTTTAATGAAATTCAATTGGTTAAATATATCATTCATGGTCACTTCTTCATGTTCTGTCAAAATACAACTACTCAAATTTGAGAAAATATTCTAATAAATTTCCTCAGCCACCTTGTAAACAGCTTGTTTTACTACATCCCTCTGTCATGAGGTTTCTAGCTTGGAGCCTACTGACCATGTACTGAATCATCCAAAACCACAAGCCACATTAAACTTTTAAGTGGCAGGTGCTGGGTAGTGTAGACAGTCTAGGCAATGGGAAAGCTAATGTAAGACTATGGTTCATTTTCATCGTAGATATCATTTGTTCCAACACTGTTTGTGGAAAGGATCTTCCTTTCTTTATTGATTTGCTTTGATAACTTTATTGAAGATCAATTGACCATACAGTACACATGGATTTAGTTTGGAACTTGCTGTTCTCTTCCGTTTACACATTCACCTTTCCTAATGCCTATTTTACATAGTTTTAATTAAACTGTAGCTTCACAGCGAGTCTTAAAAACAAGAAACGTAAATTTTTTTGCATCTGGCTATTGGTCACATAC
This sequence comes from Hydrochoerus hydrochaeris, assembly GCA_004027455.1. Classification (NCBI taxonomy): domain Eukaryota; kingdom Metazoa; phylum Chordata; class Mammalia; order Rodentia; family Hydrochaeridae; genus Hydrochoerus; species Hydrochoerus hydrochaeris. The sequence goes on from PVLA01000501.1 coordinate 511,372, forward strand.
ATTTTCAAGACTGTTTTAGCTATTCCAGGTCACTTTATTTTCACATAAGCTCTTGTTATATCACCCGAAACTCTAGTTATTTTTCCCCCTTGGTCTTTTCTAAGATGATGACCTGCCGTTATAGTTTAGATCTAAAACGTCCCCCAGATTCTCATGTGTTCAGACTTCTGGAAGGTGACTGGATCACAGAGATGCTATACTCAGTGGATTAATCCACTGGTTAGTTCAAAGCTGTATGTCCTGGTAGGAGTTGAGTCTGGAGAGGAAAAGGCGCATCACTGGGGATGTGACATAGAAGGATACATCTCCCTCTGTGGCTTCTCCTTTCTCTCTCTGCTTCCTCATTGCCATGGGATGAGCAACTGTCTTCGCACAGACTCTTACCATGTCATTTACGTCCAGAAGCCAGTTGACCATGACCTAAAAATGTGATCCAGAATAAACCTTTCCTTCTTTACGTTGTAATTGTTGGGTATTATGTCCCAGTGATGCAAAACTGACTAAGACACCTACCTTCAACTTTATTAATCATTCTTTATTCAGCATTCAATATGGAATTAACTTATCTAATGATTTTAAGACATTTTTTTCATTTTAAAATCATCTTATTTAAATCCTCCAACATATTTATAATATTTTAAATTTCCTACCTACTAACTGCAACACTGTTGTCATCTCTGAGCTCAATTCTATTGACCTTTTTTCTTGTGGTTACTGGTCACATATTCCTCCTTCTATTTATGTCTTATAATTGCTTATTACATGGGGGCCATTGTGGTTACAACATTGAGAATTTGGATTTTGTTCCTTAATAAAGGAATTTAATTTATCTGAGCCTTAGGCTGATCATGTCCAGGACTGGACTTGGGCTTTGCAGAGGTGGATCAAGAGTCGGTGACACTCAGGGTCAGTGTTGCGATCTTTAATGTTATGCCTCTCCACTTGCTACTAGGAACTACAGTATTCCAAAACTGTGAGGCTTTCTTTGACACATAGACCCCAAGTAACTATTTAGTGTCACGGAGTGATATGCACTCACAGTTTATGCCAAAGATCAAAGAGATTCCCCCTCTCCTGCGGGGTACCCCACAAATTCCTGCCATCCCAGAAGCACTGAACACTGCTTTAGTTTTCTTCTAGGCAAGATTCTATGGCCTGGACACTAGTTCCTGTAATATAACATTTAAATTGCTTCTAGGCATGGAATCTAGGTGAGTTTAGACTTCACCATATCTTTTCATTATATCCACAAGTCACTCTTGTTTTCTAAGACAGTGAAAACATTTACCTCACAGATTTAGCTCTGTGCTATAGCTGTTTACAGGGGGAAAATAATTCCAATACCCAACATCCCCTTATGGTTAGAAATGGAAATCCCTGCTTTTATCTTCCCTTTATAAGTGGGAAGTCCCAGCCTTCTCCACAATTTAAACCGACTTATTCTCTATACATCCTCCCAAAGGTAAATGCATATTAGCTTTTCTATGTTTATCAATGTTATCAAAACAATCACATGCTTAATGGTATCATGACAAAGAAGAAAGAAAAATACACTTAAATTTGTCTTCTTTACAGGTGTTAACATTTCATATTCTCAATTTTATTTCTGTATCATTTCTTAACTCTTTTATCACCTCTTTACTCACTCTGCAGCATTTTTATTTTCATCTTGCACTGGAGACTAAACTTGGACCTAACTGCACTTCAGGACAGTATTTGGCCAGATCTTGGTGTATCGGCAGATATTTTGTGTGTCCAGCACATCAGCATTCCTGCCTTAATTTCAATCACATGATTCTAAAGAGAAATGCTGAGTTCATAAATGTCATCACTCCTGTGACCACACTTGGTTGGTTCAAACAATTGTCACCTGGTCCAGTTTGAATCAGTTCTTCCCTGACAACTTTTTGATTGAACTTGGGAGAAAATCTTAACTCTCTGCTATGATTTATACATTGTGTCAACTTGAGAAGTTTAGAAGTTTAACTAAGATACTCAGCAGGGAACCAGGGTTGTTCTTTGTAAATATCCTCATCCCGGGCAAAGGAGGGCAAGGAGATTTTGTGAGGGCTCCACCCGCCCTGAAGTGGGAGAGGTGGCCTGTGTACAATACAAGCGAGGAAAAGCGGTTTGCTCTTCCCGTCTTTGCTGGCTCTGCCTGCTTTTGCTGGTTGCTGCCTTGAAGTGTTGTCCCTGTGCCAAGCCACCCTGCCTTGGAGCCAGCTGATTATGGACTGAAACCTCCACAAACCGTGAGCTAAATAAACCTTTCCTTCCTTCATTTATGGTGGTGGGTATTTTGTCCCAGCAAGGAGAGAAAAGTAACCAAGATACTCTCTAAAGGTAAGAGATACATGATAGTAGTATGTTCCTTGTCTACAGAGGAAACAACTCAGTAAAACAGAATGACTGGCTGACATGCAGAGGACATTTATTCAGGCAGAAGGAGAAAGGGGGAGGAGAGAGAGAACGAGACTGAGAGAGAGAGACAGAGAGAGACAGAGGCAGAAGGAACAAATGCTAAGCTCCTTAGTGGTGTCCCTAAGCAGGCTGTCTACATCACTGGAAGCTCTAAAGGGCTCTATCTGCCAATTTTCCAATGTTTCCAAGGATGCTATACTCTTCCTGGGCTTTACATACTGATTTTAATAGATCCCATAAAAGAATTCATGTAGATTTCTGCCATTGTCTGGATTTATATTTTGAAAAATGAAAATACTTCTGTGGTCTTATTCACTGGACACCAAATTAATATATCTCAAATTCATGTAAAAATTTAAAGTACGAAAGTAGCTACTGGCTTATGCATTGCAAGCTTGTGTTTATTGTAACAATTTCCTAAGTAATTTTTTTTTTTTTTTTGGTACCAGGGATCGAACTCATGACCTCATGCTTGCCAGGCAGATGCTTGTGCCGCTGAACCAAATCCTCAGCCCTCTCTTTTTTTTTTTTAACATAGTTATTCCAACCAGACATTTCCACCCTGTATCTCCATAAGGTGAGTTTTGGATCCTATGTCAATTTGTGTTATTCATCTGAGGCAGTGATACACTAACATCCAATAAATTCACAGTAATACTGATGGCTGTCCCATCTCAGTAGCTACTTGGCTATGTAATTATGGTAACATTTTATACAGCCTAACTTACTTCTTCCCAGAAATCCAGGGAAATATCATTTATGTTGATAGAAACCGAGACTCAGAAACATTGAGAAACTTGCCAAGGACACACTATTTATAATTCCAGCATTGGGAATAGACCGCAGAATAAAATACTCCCCTAACATGTAAAGTCCATTTCTATGAATGTAATATTAGATTATTTTAACTTTCTGAGAAGACTCATGACACTGTTGGCTTATATTCAACTTAAGTCTACTAAGATCCACTAGATTGCACCAGTATTTCTCACTAGTATTTCTCTTAAGAACTACAATCAATGCAGATTTCTTTAAACTTAAGTGTAATGTCTTTAAATTTAAGTGCAAGGACTTTTTAAAATTCCTATTGAAGTCTCATCTAAGGTTTATGTTCTACATTATTGATCTTCCTGGATTTTGATTTTCATCTATTGTGCTCAGCATTCACAGCAGTGCATCCAACACACATACAAATGTGTTTAAGTCTGATGAAAATTTCCAAAGCCACTCATAAATGGTTACACCTAATGAATGGCATCTGTCCATGTTTACATTTACATGCGAACTCCCTGAATATCACTATTAACCGGGTTTGAACCTGTCTGGATTTTCATGTAGCTGTATTTGCCCATCTAATCTGTTGAACACTTACTTTCTGACTTTGGAACAGTCTGTCAGTGAGCACCCACACAGCCTCAGGTTGTCCCATGACAGTGCAGGCTAACCCAGTTTCTACCTGCCTAAGAGCTTTCTGGAGGCCCCACGCCTCCACCTGTGTGCAAAGCAGCTACATGTGCTAGAAAATTAACACCTGGAAGCATCCTGGTAGGAACAGCTGATGGAGCTTGGCATGTAAGTGCGTTTCTCTTGGGTAGAATGGTTCTCGGGGAGTCTGCCGCCCTGACTGCCAGAGTAGGAATTCCTGTGTTAATAAACGCACCCTTCATGAACAGCCTTTTCTCTTCTCCCCATCCGTCTTCCTACGAGCATCTCCCAAAGTATATTTTCATTTAATTCTTGTCTCAGGGTCTGCTTCCAGGGAAATTCAAATCAGCACAACTTTATGTAATTTTCACCTACACTGAAATAGCTCTGAAAATTTTCACCAGCATTAATCATTTTATCGATGAGAAAACTACAGTGAAACAATTTGCTTCAGGGCAACATTTGGTAAGTGACACAGCCAAGATTAGAATCCAAAAACCACGGACTGTGGACTCCCACAGCCTCCCGCTGCGACCTCACTGCACTGCTGCAATTAGGCCGGAGCAGGGCCGGGCATTTCCTCCAGCAGCACTGGGCGTGTGTGGGAGGGTGGGCGGGCGAGGTCCCATTCTGTCATCTTCCTAGCTGCAGCTCCTGTCTGACAGCAACACTGAAGGTCAGCATCTCACCTCCAGGTTTTTCCTACCTTCCCTCCCTCCCTCCCTCCCTCCCTCCCTCCCTCTCTTTTTCCTTCCCTAAAGAAGGAAAACGGGATGATGTGATTTGGAGCATAACAAAGGTGCCCGGTTTCATGATTTGCCTCTTCCCTCTTTAAAACAGACACGGCCATTACATCCCATTACCCCAGAAAATTACACCAAGGCTTCCACAGCAACTCTGGAGGCATCACGATATCTGCTTTCCGATATGCTATATATCAGCCAATGCTAATTTCCTGTTATCTTAATATGAAACTCTGTATATTGTTTCTGTTTTTCTCTCTTAAAAAAAAAAAGCAAAACAGCACAGCAGTGGCATAAAAACAATCATACAGACTAGCAAAACAAAACAGAGATCCTGGAAATAAACCCACATGACAGCCAACAGATTCTTGAGAAAGGTAACAAAAATATACATTGGAGAAAGCGAAGAAGGGTAATAAAGATAGGTAGAAAGGATACAAGGGAACTCAGTTTTATTGTCTTTCTTAAAACTCTGGGGGAGACTCCTGTTCAGCTCTGCACCTGAGCATTTTAATCACTTCAGGAGTGACTGAGAGTTTTACTGGCCCTAAACTTACCTAGCCTGTCTCGTCCCCAGTTAAGACTGAAGACAGCAAGATTAGAGTAGCTAAATTTCAGGAGTTTCAGGGACCTTACAGGTTTTACAATGTCCCATCCCAGACAACCTGGAGCGACGCTCAGAAGTTTCCAAAACTAGTCACCTCAGCTTCCAGGAAGGCTGAGCCTTGCAGCCCACCTGTGATATCACCTCCTCCCAAGCACAAGCAATTAACCCACGGCAGGAACCAAGGCAGAGCGTCTCCCAAACAGGAACGAAGTACCGCTCTCAGGCCATAAGGTTTTCTCCAGAACTACAAACCAGCACTGATACAATGATCCACTGGACACCGACCCACCCCTGCTGACCCCTAAACACTGGCCTCGTTCTTCTGTGAACAGGGTAGATTGACCCTCTTCATCAGGGTGAGGCCCTCCGGTTACTCATTAATGAACCCTTTTCCTATTCTTCCTCACCTTCTAATTCTGCCTAAGGAATCTGCCTATGCCTCACACGTATGTGTTGTGAGATTCTCTTTTCATGACAAGAGTCAAGAACCTACTTGGAGGGCTGAGTTAAGGTCTCCATCTCATCTTTGGGGGATCTCCTCAAACCCCATCTAGTGACAGAAAAGGCAGTTAATTCAACAAACGGTGGTGGGAAAACTGTACATTCACAGACGTAAGATGGAAATTTGAACTCTCTCTCTCACCTGTTACAAACATCACACAAAATGGATCAAAGACAAAGGTTTAAGAACTGAAACTCTGAAACTACTAGGTGAAAACCTAGGGGAAATGTTTGAAGACACTGGTACAGCCAATAGTGTTCTGGACAGGACCCTCAAAATACAGGAAACAACAGCAAAAAGTGGCAAACAGGATCACATCAAACTGAAAAGCTTGTGAAAGGAAACTATCAACAGAATGAAAAGGTGACCTATAGCATAGGAGAAAATGTCTCCCAACTTTTCATTTGACACACCATTAACACTAGAACTCAAAATACTTAACAACAAAAAGTAACCCAATTTAAAAATGAGCAAATGATCTGAATAGATGCTTCTCAAAAGAAGTACAAATAACCAACGATATATGAACTCGCAAATGAATTTATGAACTCTCAAAATCATCAGCCACCAGGAAAATGCAATGAGAGACCACCTCATCTCAGAATGGCTATTCAAAAAACCCAAACTAACCAATGCTGGCGAAAAGGCTGGTGATATAGCTCAAAGGCACAGAACCTGACTGGCAAGCATGAGGTCATGAGTTTGAGTCCTGATACCAAAAAACAAAACAAAACAAATAAAAACAAAAAACAAATGCTGGTGAAGATGTGGAGGAAAAGGAATTCTTACACATTGTTGGTACGAATGTAAATTAGTGGAGTCATAGTGGAGAACCAAATGGAGTTTCCTCAAAACATTAAAGATAGATTTACTCTATGACCAAACTATCCTACTTCTGAATAAATTCTCAAAAAAAAAGAAATCAGTGTACTAGAGAGACACCCACATGCCTGTGTCTACTGTGGCACTATTCACAGATAAGATGAAGCAAACTAAGCCAGTGGTGGTGAACCTACGGCACCACAGCTGGCTGCTCATTATCACTGAAAGCTCTAGAAGGTTTGCCATAGCTAGCCTAAGCCGTCAACAGATGAATGGCTAAAGAAAACGCGGTATGTACACCCACCATGGAATGTTATTTAGCCATGGAGAAAAATGAAATCCTGTAACTTGCAGAAAAATGGGTGAAATTGAAAAAGTTAAGTGAAATGCCAGACACAGAAGTTCTGCGTGCTCACTCTCACAAGTGGATCCCAAAGAACATTGTTCTGAAAGCAGAATAGTGATTAATGGAGTTTGTGAAGAGAGAGTGAACAGATGGACAAAGGACAGCTGGATTTGATCAATGCGTGCTATATGCATGTATGGAAATATCATACTAGACCTCATGAATATGTACAATTAATGTACATCAATAAAAATAAAAGAGGTAAAAATGAAACAAAGCCAACAGCAATACCTTTATATCATCCAATATACAACTAATGTCCAAATTTCCACATATATATAGTGATATATATTGAGAACACTGTATACCTAATACCACACATAATTTTTTGATAGGTTACACATTATGATTGGTCTTTCCACTCAGAAAGCCTGTCTACATCTTCTTTCCTTTGCAATTTTGAGGGTACACTTTCTCAGTGAAATGAAGCTAAATCCATTTCAGGTTGACCCTATTGCTGGTGAGGTAGGAGGGAGTCTAAGCCGCTGGGTACATATGGTGGGGAGAACGCAGGCAGAGTTCGCGGAGGCTTAGAGCAGGGCACAATCATCAGTGCGGCCCAGAGGCCGTCACAGAGGCTGAGCGTTCACCCTTAGCAACACCTGAAGACAGCTGTGGCCAGCAGGCAGCCTACTTCACCGTCTGGCCTGACCTGCCTGGGACTAACAGTACTGGTGAGTACTGAGGCAGGTTTGGATGGAGTCAACCTGAAGCACATGTTAAGAAGGAGAGGAAAGAAGCACAGAAAAACCTCCATGCACGTGGCCTTAAGTCAATGAATGCAAAAGGAACCAACACGATGAACTGCTCGGGAGATTTAAGGACGCGCTGTAAATGGTAACTACCCTCTAACAAGACAAACTCACGTTTGATAACTCTGGGAATTTTTATGCCCTGGATCCCCTTTTAATGTGGAGCTGTTCACAAGATTACAAAAGCAAGTCCTAGCCCAGGGATGGTGAACCTTTTAGAGCTTTCAAAGATGCAAACAGCCTGCCTGGCATGCATGCCGTAAGTCTGCCACCACTGTCCCAGACCACGGTTCAGACAGGACCAGGCCCTTCCTATATTCTCAGGGGCTTCATCCTCCGCTGCATCTCTGCTCCGGTTAGTTCACATCCCCTTTGGCCTGCAAGTCCCTGCTGCTTTTGTCTATTTCAATTCATCACTAGTATCCCTTCACTTCAGTCTCTGTGCTGGCAGCTGCTTCTGCTCGCAGACACTAGGAAGAACCTCTGTATCTCCCAGAGCCTGGACCATGCTGTGGAAAAACCAAAGCGGACCCCATAAGCCCCTTCACCACTGCCCATCATCCCTCTTCACTGCTAAGGACCTCTTACAAAGTTTGGAAAGACAAAAGACTTTCTGAAAGTTTCAGTGAAACTCACCTTGCTTTCACTCCACATCACACACACACTCACAAAGAAAGAAAGCTCACAGAATATCTATTGTTCAAATTTTTTTGTTTCCTTCATTTATTACAACTACTATAATCAAGCACAGTTAGTGTAATTTGCATTGGGAAGAACTAAGTACTCTTCTTATACTGTCTTTAATTCTTCATTAGCATCATTTTAGTTGCTAAGCAACCTTCAATTTTATGTGCCATGTTTGAAGGAATTATTTTTTTTTTTAAATCAATCTTAGGATAGAATAGCAACTGTGTGTGTGCTAGCACACCTCCTTTTGAACTCTAATATTGATTTCAAGATCACAATTGTTTAAAATGTGAATTATGGAAAGCAGAATTATAGTGAGTGTATCATCAAAAAGTCAATATAATTATAGTACATGTAAATATCCATAGAAGTCAATCTAGATATACCAAAGAAAGTTGATCACGCTAATCTTGCTGGGGGGGATGACAGATTTGATGAGACTCAGAAGTAAAAACAAAGGCTTCCTTTAGTGTAATAACTCCGCCAATTTTACAGGTTATCTGCAATTGGGTATGGTATGGAATTGTATATGGATTTTAAAAAACTGAATAAGACAATATTCACCAAATCTTTAGAATACAAATTTTTTAAGTTTAGAATTAATAACAGATAAAAATGGCTTTTTTTTTTGAGATGGGTCTTACTATGTAGTTGATGCTGGCAATGAAATCACTTTGTAACCCAGGCTGGCCTTGAAAACACAGTGACCCACCTGCCTCAGCCTCTTGAGTGCTGGCATTAGAGGTATGAGTCATCATACCCTGCCCTAACAAAGACAGATTTAACTACACAAAAATGTACAATTTCTATAACTTATAATACTCAAACCAAAATGAAATAAACTAGGAAAAATGCTTGTAGAAAAGTGATACTCAAGAAGTTAACAGCCTTTTTTTTAATGTAAAGAGCTTTTACCAACTTATAATAATAAAACATATTAAGCACTGGTAAATAGGCCAGGGATGTGAACAGTTCATAAAACTGAAAAAACAGCACAAATGTTATGAACTCCGCAAAAGCTTGACTGTATAAATCAGTAGCATCTGTAACCATACAGTGGCAATAAAGGCAAATGATTAAATAGGCAAACTCAGAAACAGAGACAGCATCTAACATGAAGAGTGGAAATCTGCAGGGCTGAAGTTTGGTTGATCAGAAACAAGAAGTGACTTAATCCTGGAAAAATTTTAGAGGTGAGTGAAAAAACAAAACAAAACAGAGTTCCATTCCAGAATCAGCTCCATTTTAGTTTGTGTTCCATTACCACTTCTTCAAGAAAACTTTTCAGCCTTTCTAATGTTTGATGTCCTTATCTTCAAATGTATATTGTTCCTTTTCTTTGAAGAACACTTGGGGAATTAGTTTTTTAAGATACGTACATGAAAGAAGCCAAGCAAGAATGACTGCTTTCCCTAAATCAGGTGATACAAAAGAAGAGCTGCCATTTCATGCTACCGTCCCAGGTAAACATTCTGCCTTGTAAGTGCCTGTGTACCTGGAAAACAGCGCTTTGCTACTAAGTGCTTAACAACAGGCTTTCCAGGGCTGGAATTGCAAAGCTGGCCCTGGTAGTAGCACCTGTTGTTTCCAAGGGATACACACTCCCAACACAGCCATGTCAAGCTAACTAGCAGAAGTGCACAGAACACAGAGCTGAGAGTGGTCCATGGTTGCCCATGGTCATATAGCATTTGTACTGCCCAGGTACACACCCAAAACACAGATAATAGTAAAATGTGGTAATAACAAGTGATCAATTTTGAATGCTTCATACCTTTCCATAAAAAATATAATTGTTTTTAAGTGCATGTAATTTAATTTTAAATGATGGCCATGTTTAAACACCTGGCTTGGAAAAATTTAATGCACTCTGATGAGGTAGCATGAAACAGTCCCACACCATAGCTAGGAGATGATGCAACTATTTTTGTCATAGATTTATATGTCTATAAGAAAGAACATAAATCCTAAACCCAAACATTCTTTATGTCTTCAATAAATGGCCAATTGTTTCTACCCTCTGGTCTTGTGACTCTTACACTCAAGAACGACAACGTAGTTTGTAGGACCACAGAACATGTGGGTCTCGTACCCAAAAATGATTAAGAATTTTCAATCTGTGATAGCATTAAGCCAAGTGTGGGATCCTGGGCATCTTCCCAGATGGCGTTCACCACATTGGCTAAGCTGTGTTCCTGTTCTTGCCCTGTGTTTTCTTCCCAGCCACTGAGTGGCGACCCTGCTGGGCTCTAGCCCAAACTCATAGCCACTGCAGGATGGGGACAATGCCCAGGCATTGCGACTGCTCCGGGCAGAACAGAGGAGGCTCTAAGGGCAGGAGGTTAACCTGGGTGATGGGGCCTCCCCTTTAATGGCCTTCTCCAGGAGCCTTAGCCCTCTGTCAATTAGGAATCCATTTGCATTCAGACCATTTTCCTAATGCGTTTTCATCATGGACTTAATAACCTTCAGGTCAACAGGCTGCCTTTAAAAATGCATTGGCCAAATGGGATATTTGGATGTGGCAATGCAAATCTCCATTTCTTCAGTGAAGTCACCACTTGCAGTCCTTTGACCCCTGGGGGCTGATATAATTAGAGTACAAGCCCTCGCAGTGCTGCTAAATGGATCTGAGTGTTGCAGTGGCCAAAACGGACACTCAGAAAGTTGAGTGCAAAGAATTAATTTACAGCCGTAATAGTCATCCACTTTCTGTTTATTTCCATGGCCAAGAGACTGACAGTTTGTAGGATCTGTAAAGTGGCTGACCCTTCTTGAGACAACACAGAAATGAAGGGAAACCTGATGGCAGGGCTCCCCGGATTCTAACCTGCTCACAGGCTGGGCCTCTCTCTACTGAGGGTCAGCTAGACCACTAAGCAGATCCCTCAGAGGCTGGTTCCTCATGGGCTTTTCTTATTCATAACCTGAAAACCTATTTGTTCCACAACTTCTCCAGATTGCTGTGCTTCTGGGGTTTCCCTAGAGAGCCTGAGAAAATGCTCTGTGATGTCCAGGGAGCAAGCAGGCTCTAGCACGGTTCACATGGGCCATCACCATCAAAACCTAGTGAGGACTGCAGGCTAAAAGAAATCCTCTTGGTTTGAACACCAGGAATATGAATATTTAACACACTCACCTGGTAATTATTCCTCAGGTCAGAGCTGCAGAATCTCTACTATAATGGAAAGAATCTGAGCACACTGACCAGAGCTAAAATCTCAGCAGCTCATCCACTAATGAGCTGCACCATTTTCCATTTTCGCTTTACATCCCAAGTTACTTAAATTCCATATTACTTAAAAGAACGAGCTATCATATCCTCCTCCTACAGCTGTGAGGTAGAGAGCTGGGTCAAGTCAAATAAGACCTCAGAACCCTACAAAAGCCCATAGCATGTAAATAAACAACACTGTCTGATCCCTGCCTCAATTTCTTTCAGCAGTGAAGTTCATCTCTCTGGATGGATCTACCAACGGAAAAGGCTCCATGTTCCGGAGACACTGTCCCCCTGCACATGAGTGTTTTTAAGATGACTCTGTCCTTCCTTGCTATCACTTCAGAAATTTCAGTGCTTGTATTACTTAATTTTGCATGCTTGTATCTCACCCAGAACAAGTCCAGGAGACATAGACACAGAAGAAATTGGAAGCCACCACCTCAAAGTTCTGATAGCAACTGAAATAAAGTAACAACTTGGTGATTATATTATTTAATTAACTTTGCATGCCTGTATCTAGCAGTCCACCAACTATTTACAGGATAATAATGTGCAATATGGCAACTATTGGTGATTTGCTACTGTCTTGTTTTTGAAATCCAATCTTGTTCTCATTGTTTTGTTTTGTTTCATTTTATTGTTTTGCTTCATTTTATTCTCTTTTTAAAAATGAGTAAAAAAAACAAGAAAAGAAAAGACGACTCTGTCCTGCACTGCAGAGGGAGGCCTGCTTAGGCACTGCTGCACAGGACAGTGTGGAGAAAAACGACCAGGTTTCTCCTCCTCTCCCATCCCCCAGCCTGGCAGTCACTGTGACTCAATTTCAAGAGAGGGCAGATGTGCCAGTCTGGATCCCTAGGTAGCACCAGTCTGTCAAAGATGCAGCAAAGGGCTCCTCAGAATAAGTCACATGCAGACCTACGATGCCAATTTACTCCAGAGGGCTGAGAAGAGCCAGGCCTGCGAGCTGCACTGCTGCCTAAAAGCCTGAGGATGGGGGCTTTCCAGGGAACATGTGGGAACTTATAGCCATGAATTCCGGGACCTGGGGCTTCCAGTGAGGAGGTTTCTGGGACAGATGCAATCTTCCTTCATGTAGGGCAAGGCCCCAGGCCCCCACCCTGATACTATGCTGGTGCAGCACTTGCCAGCTCTTGGATCTAAAGGCCATTGATGCCATGGCCCTTATCTGCTGGTTTTGTGCTCCACTGCCTGTGGGTGCCCTAATTTGGTGCACAGACTTGGATCGCAGATTGCTGAGAACCTTTCCTCTGCCATGGAGGGAACTGTGGCCTCCGTGTGTCTGTGTTTGCCTTCTCTGGTTCTGATTTTAAAAACAGGTACATGATTTTACCTTTAACAAAGTACCAAAAATGTTTAATATCTAACTGCTCCACAGTAGGGAGAAGATAATTATTTTTTATTATTTTTGGGTATTTCTAGTTTGGGGGGTTTGGGGTAGCATTGGTAACAATGCACATATTAATTCATTAATTAACACTTTGCTGACACCTGATGGTGCAGAGATGGGGTCCAACAAACATTGCTTATACGGAAGACAGTTTATTTCCTAACCTTAGAAACCAGGCTTGCCAGGAGGCTGTGCAGGTCTCCTCTGCCACAGCAGATAGACCTAAACTGTCCTAGCTCAGGAGGCAAATGGATGTCGGGGGCAGGAGAAGGAGAAGAGGAGCAGAATGTTTTCCTTGTTTTAGGCTGTGGGCAAGAGGCAGGTTTTACCAATTCTCACATTCTTGTGAGATAAGAATACCTGACCTATTTTATAGTGGTTTTGAGGATAAAGTCAATGCATATGGAACTCCATAAATAAGTAAATAACACTCCATAAACTTAAGACACTAGGATGCATTTCTTTCCCTGCTAACAGGCAAGTAATTCAAAACTTCTAGTTTCTTACCACACCTGGCTTGGGACTAGGAGGGCTGCTTGCTGTAGCCGCTTTCTGGAGCACATGTGCAAATCTCTTTTCTGATGCTAGCAGAAGTTGTCCTATGCTAACAGGCAGGCGAAAAGCTTTGTGAATTTGGCTATGTGAAGCTTTCCATTTGGCCCCCAATGCTGGCAGTCCTTTTTCAAAGTGAAAACAATTTTAAAAGCTGAGATGATCTCATAGGTCTTTCTGCTTCTGAAACAGATGGTGTGATTCACATACATTTGACATCAGTGCACCAGGTTGCGATGATTTGCCTCGTTATGCTCAGCTGAAGGGGGGGTGAACTAGCAGTAATATGCGTGGATGTGAAGCATGAACTTAGATTAACAAAGAAGGTGGGAGTGGGGCTGCTTCGTGGTTACTGCAGTGAACAGTGAGTTGGACGGAGCTCTGCGTTTCCAGTCACCATCCTCTAACCTTTAGCAAGACATGGGAGGTCCACTAGAGGCCTTCCAGAGTACCCTTTAATGTGTGTGCCCAGGCCCCAGCCTTCAAATCACCACAGCACCCCCTTCCTCTGAGAATGCTGTGGGTGACAATTAATGACTAATAGTGCCAAAGAGATAGCACCGATCAGTAAACACTTCTGAGTACACACAAAGCGCTGCGCGCTATCTGCATTGTTACCTAGAAAAATCAGTAAAAGGCAAAACTCAGTTTTTACAAAATCTGTCCACTGCTTTTCCCCTTTAAAATAACCATTTCTCCTCTCCAGCCCTGTCTGACAGACTTTCTGTGATGACTGAAATATTTTCTGTTTATTTTGTCCAGCAATATCTTCTTCCATTTGTAAAGTATTTGTAACTATGGCTCCTGAGACCTAGGACTACATTTTATATTCATTTTAACTGCCAACAGCCACGTGTTGGAAGCACAGTCCTGGCCAAGGGAAAGCTCTTCCCAGCACCTGCGTGAAGGTGACATTGGGAGGACAGTAGAAAGTTCGTTAACTGATGGGGCAGCCAGTCTTTATCTTCCAAACAGCATTTCTGGTAGCTCAATCTAAAGCTCCCAGTCCCCCAATATAGAATGTATGATCAAAATAAATGGGAATATTTAACATGCAAAAAAAATTTACAGTAAAAGACACTTTGCCATTAATCACCCTCAAAAGACTCCCTTTTGATTTGGACACATTTATCTCATTTCTCTGGCCACTTTCTGAAGCAGTTCTAGAAGTCCTCTCTCATGTCTTTAGCTGGGCTGCTGTGTCTGCCTTGATGACCTGAATCAATTCAAAACATTTCTCTTTCATGGTCATTTTGACTTTGAGAAAGCACCAGAAGCCACACGGTGTGAGATCAGATGAACAAGGTGGCTGAGGACACACTGTAATATCTTATGAGTCCGCCTTTCCACTGCATGGCACTCAGCAGCAGCTTTCACTATATTTTTGATCATACTTCACAGACACCCACGAAAGATTTCCAGAACTGCTTCAGAAAGTGACTAGAAAGATGGTGTAAGGATGTTCAGAACGAGGGGGAGGCTTTTGAGATGTATTAATGACAATGTGTCTTCTACTGTAATATGTTTTTTTTAAAATATTCACTGTATATTTTGATCACCTAATAGGTCAGCTAATAATCAGAGAGCAAGAAAAGAGATGAAATCACGTTCCTTTTCAGCACAGACCTAGAGGATTTTTTCCCTTTTTCATGTGAATTCTGTAACGGGAAACTGCACTGCACGATACACAATGCACTGAGACCTCCTCTCAGTGCCCTCCCAGGTCCCACATCCCAAGGGGGCCTGAAGCTCTCCTTTTTTCCGTCCCCACAGTGAAGTGTACTTATTTGAAATCTACAGGGCAGAAAGCACTTATTCTGCACACCTTTATTTTGTGTTTTTGAACCGGGCCTCGTGCTTATGCCATACTGCTGAGCTCTACCCCAGCCCTGCACCTCTGTTATTATCACCCGTGCTTTGTAGGCTTCCTTCCCTGAACAGTGTGCTTCCCAGGTACCCTCGGTACTAATGGAAGAGGCGCTCAATCACTGTAATTCTCCTTGCCCTGCCCAGCATGTTGGAGATGTAATTAAGGGCTTAATCAATGCTTCTTGCTAATGGATTAAAGACTATTATAAGATCAATGGGATTTCTACAGCAGCTGCATTTTAGGCATTTTTTTTTCAGTTCAACATTATTTCAGGAAAAAAAAATCATTGCCCTTATCCAAGATTTTTTGAGCAAAGAGGGTTAAGGATTGGTTATCTGGGAGAAGCACTTTAGAATCAGTCATGAACTTTGCAGGTGGATGGCACAATGATTTGAAGGTTAGGAAAAACAGTCCTGAATTTGGTTGGTAATTGAATGACTGACACTTGAGGGAAAAAGCATGAAAAATACATTTTTGTTCCATTTTACTCACTAGTGAAATAGAAAATAAAAATCCTTACTCGGGGAATAGCCACTGGATGCTGTTAAGGACCAGTAAATAACTATGCCTACCAACAGGGAGAAGGCATGGTGCAGTTTAAGAAGGCTGATAACTAGGTGCTGACATAGCACGTCTGAATAATGGCTCCTAATTAGCCGGCCTTATCCTGGTCTTCTCTCTTTTCTCTCTGTGTCTGTCTGTGTCTGTGTCTGTGTCTGTGTCTGTGTCTGTCTCTCTCTCTCTCTCTCTCTCTCTCTCTCTCTCTCTCTCTTTCTCTCTCGGGTGGTACTAGTGATTGAACACAGGGGCCTTCACACAGAACTACATCTCTAGCCCTTTTATTTTGTATTTTTAGAGACTCTTGTTAGATCATTACATTGCAAAGGCTGGGCTCAAATCTGTGATCCTCTTGCCTCGACCTCCTGGAGATGGAATTCTAGACACCACTACACACGGCCCCACCATCTTTTATCTACCTACTTGTATGTATGTTTGCTAAAAAGATTATTTTGAAAGAGCAAGTCACTCATTCTCCCAAATTCACCTTAAACTGGAGATCAAAGCATTGCTGAAAAGAAATTAAAATGAATCTAGCAGTACAATTTCCCCCATCTTAAAGTTTACAACAAACAGTACTTGAAGGTAATGATTCTCAAAAGTGAGGTATCTGAAGTAGTTGGGAACTTGTCAGAAATGCAAATTCTTCGGTCCCTCCCTGCCCCAGAACTACTGGAGTAGAATTGTTGGCAGTAGAGCCCAGCTATTTGCATTATTTTAAAAAATACCGCTACATGATTCTGATGCAGAAATGTTAAAGAACCACTGCTTTAAACTACTGTTGAAACAGTTGAAATGATCTGATATTATACTAAACAAGTGACCCTAAGATGTCAAAATCTTTTCCAGTTCTACAAATAAGGTCTGGCCTAGCACTAACCATGCCCAACCCCCAACAGTGAACAGTTCCAAGATCTAATACATCTCGTGCTACCCAGGATCTGATTAAGCTGCCCCTGTGCTCTCTGGGAGGCACCCAGGATGGGGTAGGCTGGTCCTCCTCAGCTGAACCACACCCTCATCTGTTTTCCAGGGTGAAGAACCAACACAGAAAAGGAGACACACAGGGAGGCCGTCATCTCTGAATTCAAAGATTTCCCTGAAATCCACCCATTTTAATCATTCCCTTCTTGGAGTAGAACAAATAGTACTTCCAATCACTATTTCACAAATGGAAATCCAAAGAAAGGCAGTGTTTATAAAATAAAAAATAACCTTTTCAGATAATTGCTCACCAGCCACACTAAGCCATGTACCTTTCATGGTGATCACAGGTGTTGACCAAAGTCAGCGTCTAGATAATTCACCTCCAGTGTGTAGGTCCACACATTTATCCCCCAGATCTTGACCCTAGCACCACACTTATTAACCAACATCTTCTAGTCATAAACACAATCACAATCCCAGATCATAAAGTGAATGATGGAGAACTGTTTGTCCCAATGATGCAAACACTTTCAAATTTCTGTTCAAAAACAACACTTGCTCTGTAACACAGGCTTTATCTGCCCCAGGAACACCTGCATAGAAAAGCATCAGATCGTCAGATGCACGACTTCCCAGCAAATGATCTTTTATATAGGCTTCTTGAGAAAAATGGAAATGTAAACTTCGCTCGGTAACTTTTCTCACTTTAAATTGCACCTCTCATCACGACCTATCACACCCACAGAGTCATGTGCCACAGGCACTGCAGACTGTCTCTAACGTTTCAAAGGCTCAAAAGCTATTTTTAAGGCCAAAATACAATCTAAGTTGCCATTCTGTAAAGCACATTTTAAGGTAAGAACAAAGTAACAGAGCAATTTCTATGCACATGGGCAGTCAGCCAACTCACCAAAAGACTGAATGCAGCTGTCAATGAGGTCGTCCAGGCTGGCTCCTTTGGTTAAGTGTCCCAGGGACACCATCATTCGGAACTGGGTGATCTGGGCCAGGCTGGGATGTGAGGGGAAGGGGCTGCCCGCTGCTTTTGCCTCTAGTCTTGCTTTAGGGGCAGCTCTGGAGCCATGGGGAGTTTTCCTGGGGAAAAAGAAGGCAGTGAGGACAGGCAGTGTAGCTAGGGACAAACTGGCAGCTCAGGGCTCTGGAGGCACGGAGAGGAGCGGAGGTAAGACAATTAATCCCAGGAGCAGGGCTGATAGAAGCCGTACCCCTCCCACTTGGCACTTGGTGGAAGCATCAAATGGACTGGTTGGCTGTTAAAGAGACATCTTCCCAGCAAATGACAGGTAAGATTTCAGGACTACAATGAGGGCATTTAATCCCCCGCACTAGGATGGCTCTGTCCTCTCTGTCTTCCGGATCCCCTAAGGGAGAGGCAGAGGCAGGACTGTACCCTGGCAGTCCTTATATATAAATAAAAATTAGCTGCTAGGCCATTGCCTTGGATCTTAAGAATTAAGTTGATCTCATCTTTCCCTAAATTTATCTTGAGCAATACCAGAGATGCTACAGAAGACCACGAAGCCTCAGCAATAGCTTTAAAGACCTCAGTGGAGGAAGTCAAAGCCTGAAGGGCCTGAGAAGGTATGGTGGTGGTGTTTAGGTTCGAAGTTAGCTCTGCCGTTCTTACAGAATTTGGTTGGCTTTAGGAAACTTTCATTATTACTAACATAGGTAATCATTATGAGTCATTTTTATCATTAAACATTGTTTCACGGAGGACTTACCTGGATCATTAACAATTAAAAATGAAAGATAAGTAATGAGAGTCTTGCTTCAGAGGTGAATGTTGAAGCATAAATTTAGGTCGCTACATGGCTTAGGAGTCTAACATACCTTTCTCTTGTCACACTGGGTTTTCTGTGTGTGACTTGGTAAAAGGCATTTGGCAAGATGATTTATTAACGTGAAATATTTTATTTTTCTATTTAAAAACAGATACATATCTTTATCTTATGATTTAATAGTGATGGTGTTACTGATGGTAACATTTGGGCATATAGTTAATTCTCTTTCCAATGTATCTCTGGTTAACTCACAGAAACACAACCAAGGTTCTTAATTTTAGCTACTTGCCACATAGAATAAGCACAAAATGGCTTGGATTATTAACAGCTTATTCTGAGTATGATAGCATGGCTGGCCAAGGGGGACCACAGTGAATAGTCTATGTGAGAGTACTTGTTAAACTATGTAATATGCTCATGTAAACTATTAAAAAAGTTAGTTGCTACTATATAAAATCTAGAATTTCTGTATAGATCTAGAATTTACTATAAAAAACCTAGCTGGGAAATCAATGAAACAGTAACCACATAATTCTTAAATAAGTGTCCTGCGAGTGTTACCAACAGTAAGGATGTTCTCAGAGGAAGCAGCAGCAATTTTGGAGTGAGTGTTTGGAAGAGCTTCTCTGACAAGATAAAACTTCACCCAATAGAGCTAAAGATGACTTAGACCAAATAAAATGCAAGGCACACCTGGATTTGGGAACCAACCTGCTAAAAGGCAATTCTCTGAACACAGATTACTCAGATACAGCCAGACTCCCCAGAGGAAGGGCCCCAGAGGTCAGCAGGGCCCTGGGTCTCTGCTCTAACCTGTAGTGCGGGCCATGAATGGAATCTCCCACTGGTTACTGAGCATCTGCTAACTGAAGGGACTGACTCCTGAGAAATCCATGACTGTGGCCATCACTGATTTTTATCTAGGCCTTGAGATAGCATCAGAATCAGATGGTATCTCAGAAAAAATGATAATCTACAAATAAAACCCTCACACACACCATGAGCTGAAAAATCTACATTCTGAAGGCACTGTGCTGGGATTTTACTTCATCTCTGAAGCCTACAACCTAGAACCATGCTATCTCCATCACATAATGCTGAAGCTTAGGCCGAAAGAAGCTAAATGACATAGCCAAGGCCCAGTGACTCACGTGTGCTAGACCTGGGATCTGTACCTGGAGCCTCCCTGGCTTGATGCATTTAATAACTATCACCTGTGCCTGGAACCATGGCCCTCACCTTCAGCCTGTCACACAGAGAGTGACAGAGTTAACCCAATGTAAAACTAAAGTCAAATCCCTCCAAAGCACAGCTACTAACATGGAGGCTGAATCTCAGCTCCTTCTGCAGGTCCCAGGAACTGCCCTCAGGATGCCAGCGCTGGGTGGACGCCTCACAGTCATTTTCCAAACCCCTCATCTGTCGAGTGGAGGGCCAGGTTTGGAAGGGCAAAGTCCCTGGGCCACTGGTGCAGAGCACGCTGAAGAAAGCTGTCAAAACCATGAACTCCAGGAAAAGGGCAAAGATGTCTCAGTGGGGTTTCGCTTTCATGCAGTTGGGATTGGAAGAAGACTGGAAATTAGTGGAGGGTCTGAACCCCAACTCCCACAGCTCATTTTACCAGGGAAGATGACTTTTACGGGTGTTTCAGTTAAGGCTGAGTAGAGAGGTAAAGTCCCTCCATTTCTGCCCTTTCCTTCCCCTAACGGAGACTCAATTTCATTGACTGACCCCTCTCATCCACTCTAGGGCGAGGTACAGCGATTCATCCCGGGGGAAGACACAAGAAGTGGGAGGGAAGCGCCCACAGAGGGCCCCGAAGGTTTGGTTCACGGGCTCAGAAGCACAGCGTGTCCAGCATCAGAGCCCCCTCCTCTCCTGGGTAAGGCTGCGCAGCCTGGGCGGGCACCTTGCGTGTGAACGCAGTTATGAAACGCAGGCCCGCCCGGACCCACACCTAGAAGAGGCGCCGTTGGGGCAGCTGTCCCATTCTGGGGCGTGAACGAACTCCCAACTCCCACAGTTGCTTGGCCAGCCCAAGTCTTTGGCTCAAGCCAAGAGCCCCTCAGCGGACTGTCACTCTTCCTCATCATCTATCATTGCACGAGTTCTCTTCAGCATCTTTAGAGCCGCTGAGTGCAGTGAGTGTCTGTGTGCGCGCACCCCACCCCCACACCCGTTCCACGGTTCGATGCCCAGGGGTTCAAAAACTCCAGAGCAGGGCCAACCAAGCAGGACGCCTCCACCTGTGCGCCGCAGGCGCGGCCGGACCGGGTCAAAGAGACCGCCAGGGGGCGCTGCCGGGGTCCCCGAGTCCGCGGCAGGTGTGGGGGACGCGGAAAGTCCACGAATGGGAGTCCGGGTTGCGTGGTAGGAGCATGGGGAGGAAGTCGGGGGGCTTGCGCTCTCGCCCTCGCCACTCGGAGTCCCGCCCGCGAAGTCTGGGTCCGAACCCCAGGTCGCTCCTGCACCCGCGTCGCCGGGCACCGGGCACGCTGGACACCCCGGGCACCCCGGGCGCGTCCGCCCTCGAGCGCGTCCCCCCAGACCCCGCGAGCCCCGGCCCCCCCGTCCTCCGGCCCCGGGAGCGGCGTCCCTGTCCCCGCAGCCCTCTCCCTCCCATCCGTAAGAGGTCGCAGCCGCCCCTGCCCGAGAGGAAAGTGGCGCCAGCTCCCGGGGCGCGGGCGCCCTACTCACCGCGGAGCCTCTCGCGCCTTGCCCAGCGTGCCCATGGCTGCGGCCCGCGCTGCCGGAGCCGTCACCTTGCGCGGCGGGACGGGCTCGGCCGGGCCCGGCGCATCGCCACCCGGCCCGCCTCTGCCCCGCAGCCCGCACCGGAGCCGGCGCTGCACCCGGGAGAGCAGAGCGAGCGCGCCCGCGGCGCAAACTTTGTGCGCGCGCCCCCGCGCCTGGCGCGCGCCCTCGGCGCACGCACCACCTGGCGGCGCCGATCTTATCGGCTGCAGGAAACCAGTGGGGCTCTCGCGCTTCTCCGAAACCGGGCCCCATTACTCAGTAGCGCCCGAGGCTGCGCCTCCTGCTGTTTTCCTTTGGCCCCGCCCAGCCGAGGGTTCGGGGCCAGGGGAGATGGAGAGCAGGAAGCGGGGGCTCCGGGACCCCCAACTCCACCGAGCTCGTGCCTTACTGCCGCCTGCACCTGAGCCCAGAGAGCGGCCTCGGTGGAACCCCCACCCCCGCCCCACCCCCGCCCCACCCCCACCCGTTGACGGCCTCTCCGGCGTAGATCAGAGTTCAGAACGGGGTCAGGAACTGGGATTATATGGACAGGGGCTCACAGGCAGGAGAAAGGATAACATGGGTTTTCGTTAAGCTTGATTAAAGAAATGAGTAAAGAATCTTTTTCAAAAGGCAGCTTTTGCCTCTGCAGTTAAACGTCTGCAATTAGAAAAGACAAAAGTGAGACAGAGAAACCAAACCCAGGAAGGGAAGGTGTCAAGTAACATAAGAATTTAACAGGAAGAGTGACAGGCAAACCGAGATATGGCCAGGAACATGAAAGGCGGGGAAACCAGGCGCTCGGCCACCTCTGACAGAATGCAAAGGCGATAAGGGGCAGCCACCCAAGGGCTCTGTTTAATATATACAAGACTTGCCTGTACATACACATTTCGTGTGTATATTCTTACTCTAGCATCACTATACCACTGCGCCAGAGATACAGGTCTCCTTAATTGCTGACTCTGAGCTGCCCCTCTACGAGACTCCCACACTCACCCATCTCAAACGGGCAGGAAGAAATCAAACAGTCAAAAAGAACATAGGTAGAGGCGTCCAGGGTCAAAGACAGCCAGAGAGCCAATCAGATGGGGACAACTTGTAGGTTTCTACCAGGTGCTCTTACGGGGATGGGAGAAATCACTCGCCCTAAATAAAAAGAAGCTGAGGACAGTAGCTGTTTATCTTTTTTTTTTCATCTTTTTCCTAAAAAACCACCGCTACTCCAGGGGTGGACAGCGCATCACGCACACCATCCCTCTGCTCTGCCGAAAACGCAGCTCGTAGTAATCCTTAACTTGCACCGGTAGAGGACTGAAACAAAACAAAGCAAACAAACAAAAACCACGGCAAAGTTTAGTATAACAAAAGACGGTTTCTTTCCAGAGAAAACATGGAAAAGAAAGAGGACAGATGACGACTGTGAAGTAGAAGGGGTCTTCAGAGCTTCAAGCCCACAAGCTCTTGTCTCTGGTTCCTTTTCCTGGGGAGCAGAGTCTTTCCCATCCCCCAGACAGGCGCTTGTCGATACCTGATCTCTTGCCTTGGCTGTCTCTGAGCCTACAACCATCTTGTAATTATCAGATGCAGCTTCCTTAGAACAGCTGGTTCCAAGCAGCACAGGTGAATCATTACTTAAAAATGGCTATTGCTTTGATTTTGAAACGTGGAATACAGTGATCTTGAAGAAGAAAATTAGACTCTTCCAGATTATATCTAGAGAAAGAGCACACATTCTCCTTTGAAGTCCCTGTCTACAGCAAAATGGGTAAGCTTGCTGGCAACCCTACGTTAAAGCTTTCATGGGGTGCCCTTCACCATTTCTCTGTTCTTTCTCTTGTACACACATCAAGACTACAAATTCACACTCTGTGTCTTGGGATGTCAGAGGCCACCGTGTGTGGCCGAGGAATAATCTAGACTGCACATGCGTGTGTATATACGTGGAATAATTAAACATATACCTTTGTCTAAATGCATGGTTTCATTGATGTGTAAATCCATGTTTATGAACACAGACTATTTGGCATATTCACATACTATTAAACACATATGCAGGCAGTTACATGCATCTATGGCTGAAGTTCATTATACATATAAGCAATAGAAATTGAGTTTATTAGTTCACTCTTAACATCACTCCTGATAAATGTTCTAAAGAAAGAGTCCTGTGCAGCTAGGGAAACTTTTCTCTTGGGCTTCTTGAGAGTTTTACCTGCCTCTGAGTCTGTTTCTGGGCCCACCTAAGATTTGTGGGTTTTTTGTTGTTGAACTCAGGTTTTTTTTTTATTGAATATGTCACAAAAGAAGTTTAGTCATAAAGACCAAAGCATGTCATCGCCAGTCGCCTGGGATTCTTCTTGCTTTGCCTCTGATTTTTTTTTTTTTTCTCTAGCAGGAACAAGAGAGGGGGAGCCTCCTGCCAGTGCAGCACTAGCTGCAGAAGCAGGGCCACCAGCCTTTGTGTTGCATATGAGGCACTCCATGTGGGCACTGGCCAGGCCCAAAAAGTCCCACGTTTACACCAGCTGCTTTTATGAGGGCATTGATCTCATCCTCCACAAAGGTCACCCCACAGTCCTGGAAGACAGGAGACATGAACTTGCAGCCAGAGCCCAAGGGGCAGGTGCCGGATGAAGTGACTGTGAGGTCATGACTCCTCGCTAAGGGGCTCCAGGGCTCCCAAGGCTTTGGAACTATGGTACACCTTTTCCCCTGTGGGCCTACAGCCTGCTTCTGTGCATGTCCGAGGATGATTTAAGACCCCCTAGATAGCCTGAACTTCCTCAGAAGGACAGAGGTCCTAGGTGGCCACTGAGCAAAGGGCCTGCCAAAGACCTCTGATGAGGCTTTCTGGCTGCTTCCATCTAAGCTGTGCATATTTTTTTAACATGTAAAAAATGAGAAGTTAGCTCTGTCTCGCCCTTTACCTCCTGTCATGCGCTTAGTCTCCCTGGGGTACGTGGCACCTCTGAGCTCTGGGAACAATATTTTCCTTCACTTGTAGCTTCGTCTTACCCTCTTTTCTGCTTCCTCTACCTTTTCGATGGGCAATAGTCAAGGTCTGGGTTGAGGATCCTTAAGTCTTCCGCCTACCCCCTTGGGGGAGCTTGCTCTCTGGCTGCCCATCATTCTACCTCTGCTCCATCAGGGATTCTTCCTTGGCCCTTTTACTTAGATGTAGAGTATAAAGGTTATATGCGAAGGCTCTGAAAATGCATCCCAAGTTTTTGTGTCTACTTTGTCCTGGAGGAATGGTTTTGTTTTTGTTTTTATTTATTTATGTATTTATTTTTTTTGGTACTGGGTATAGAGCTCATGACCTCACGTTTGCCAGGCAGGCACTTAAGCCACTGAGCTAAATACCCAGCCCGGAGAAATGGTTTTTAGCATTCATCAGATTTCCTAAATGATTCATCATCACCCTATGTGTTTTCATTTTTCCGATAGCTTCATCAGGACCCGGATGATCCTCCTGAATAGCCAGGCTGGACATCTACTATTCAGACCCATATTTCTAATCACTGCTTCCTTTTGCCTTCTGTGGGATATTTTCTTCATCCCCAAGACCACGTGATGGAGCCCCATTGTCTCTCACTTGGATACTGTAACAGACATGTCAGTAGCTCCACATTGTGGGACCTCCTTTTCTCTGATCTTTCTTTCATGTTGCTTTCTCAGTTACCTTGACACATTATTTCTCTGCTTTTGAACTGCTTGGGAATCTTCCACTGCCTGCAAAATAAAACATGACTTCTTAACATGGTCTCAGAGGACTGGACCTTTTCAATCCAGCCTGGCCTCCAGCCATGCCCTCATAGGCACCTGACCTCTTAGGGTGCACCTGATAGTTACTCTTTGCTGTGTCCTTTGATGCCTCAGTCATTCTGCTGGTGTGCTTCCTTCTGGCTCCTGTCTCTTGCCACCTAGTAAATACACAAAGCTAGAGTCATACAAACCCATCTGAAGCAGTATTTCCCCCTAGAAGCCACACAGAGGGCTGCCCCTGGTGTGGAGGAAGTAGAGTCCCTTTCAGAATCAGTCTGATGCCTGGTGTGCTTGGAGGATCTATTGGCTAGTGCAGCCTGCACTGCATTGTCTAAGGCTTATTTATCCATCCAAGTGTAATTACAGATGCCTCCTTGGTGCTTGGAGCTGTTCTTGTCACTGCAAGTCTGGATGAGAACAAGACAGGCAAGATCCTTACGTATGTGACAGCAATCAAGTCAACAAATCAATGAATCCGTAAATATGTCACAACTTTGCACCCTGATTTCAAGAAGCTGCCACTTTAGAGTTGTGACATGTCCCAGTCAAGAGCTCCACATGGACCTTCGAGGACAAAGCCACCATATGTAGGAACATACAGCTCCTCAGGAGAGCGAGAGGCGAAGCAAGGGCGGGAGGAGCCGGGTGCTACCCTGTGCGGCCCTGCCGGGTGCTGCCCGTGTTTCTGAGACAGG
Organism: Hydrochoerus hydrochaeris; assembly: GCA_004027455.1. Classification (NCBI taxonomy): domain Eukaryota; kingdom Metazoa; phylum Chordata; class Mammalia; order Rodentia; family Hydrochaeridae; genus Hydrochoerus; species Hydrochoerus hydrochaeris. The sequence continues at coordinate 537,279 of PVLA01000501.1, forward strand.
GAAACAGCCTCATTATTTGTATTGCTGTGTCTGGCTGTCCCACACTGCAGGTTTTAAAAAAACAAGGAATCCCTGCTGAGGCTCCCTTGGGCAGAAGCTGTCCCTGTGAGAAGGGGCTGCCTGGCCCCGGGCCTGTAGATTGGGCCTTGTTGGACTCCTGCCCCATGTGGACAGCAGCCTTCCTGGCCTCTCCAACTCTGGGTGGTTTTGTGGAGGTGATCTATCTCCTTGAGCTATCCCCAGAACTCTCCAAGGGGATGGTTTAAAAAGTCATATAGAATTGCATTTTTGTGTTGGTTCATCCCAAGTATAAGTTCTACATGTGGAAACTCATCCTATTTTCAACTTTGTGTGTGTGTGTGTGTACTGGGGATTGAACTAAGATGCACTCTATCACTAAGTTACATTCCCAGCCTTTTTAAACATTTTAAATTTTAAGATAGGGTCCCCCAAGTTTCCCAAATGGCACTCTAGTACTTGGTGATCCTTCTGCCTCAGCCTCCCAAAGTACTGGGATTATAAACCCATGCCAGTATGCCTGGTTTTGAAACTACTTTGAAGAACTCTGTCAACATAGGAAATTCCAGCTGGGCGTGGTGGTACTCGGGAGGCTGAGGCAGGCAGATCGTTTCAAGTTTAAGACCAGCCTAGGCTACAAAGTGAGCTCAAGGTCAGCCTGAACCACATAGTGAGATCCTGTCTTAAAAAGACAAAAAAAAAAAAAAAAGGAAATTCCTTCCTAGAGTCCCACCTCAAGTCGTATTTATTTACATCACGAGCCCATATTTTCAGTCACGTTGGCCTATAGAGCACCTCCAAATTTAATCAAATTTGATGTCAATATAGTTTTAGGGTGCTAATGCAGTAAGCAAATAGCAATATATATTGTCTCAAAAGTTTTGTTTGTGTAATGGGTGTGGAAAGGTCCCGTGCTGAGCAGAAGATTGGGGTCCACCTTCTGCTCTAATTGGGGAACTTAGACTGATGAGAGGTCAGGTGTAGGGTTCTTGGCAGAGTGACCCTTATAATTTGCAAACGTGTGGGTCTGCTAGGTTGTGTCAAAAGACATAAAAAACTGCTCCGAACAGTTACTCTGAATCTGGGTCCTTCAAATCTACTAGTTTTCTATGACGTTAAAAAACCCTGCTAGCCAGAGCCCACTAAACAGACACATTATTGGGCTGGGCTTACAGCTTGCAAAGTGGTTCTAGGTCTGCCATTCGTAACAGTAGGTCTCTGTGATGACATGAAGGCAGATGTACGGCTCTGAGTAGGGGCCTCTTTTCACTCAACTCACTTCTTAGCTTTTGTTTTTGTATTATTTGTATTGATCTATTCAAGAAGTAACTATTTCAAATCGTTCTGATGTAGAGTTCTTTGCTTTCTGATCTGGCCTAGGTAGATTTTTGTTTGTTCCCATTTTTTTTTTTTAATTTTAAGGAGAACAAAACAAAACAAAAGAATGGGGCTGGGTATTTAGCTCAGCAGGCGTAAGCACGTGCCTGTCAAGTGCAAGGTCAAGAGTTCGATCCCTGGTACCAAAGAGAGAGGGAGAGAGAGAGACTAGAGCCAGCAAAAGTGAATCCACTTTTTTCAAGTTTGTTGTGCAATATCGTTTTTTTTTCTTTTTAAACGAATTCTTGGGTGGTAGAATGGTTTACACAATTAAAAGTGTGTGACCTCTAGAGCAAGATTGAGCTTGAGTCTAGCTCAGTAAACCTTGGCCACATGCATCTCAGGGAGTCAGTGAAGTCCTTAAGCCTCTAGTATGACAAGGGGTGCAAACAACCCCTCCCTCCCTCTAGTACTTTGCTGTTGATCCTGCAGCACGGCTTGTGTCTCACACGTGTGGCAGCAAACCCTGCAGACCTGCGCGCGTTCTGAGTGCTTCCTGTGTGCCCGGGGGTACGGCCACAGGGTGAGTGTTTGAGTAACCAGTAAGTGCTGTGCCATCCTCCCCATGGGGCACCTACCCTGGTTCTTGGCTGATACAGAGGAAGTGAGGTGGGCCAGATGCAAAGGTTAAGATGCACACTGAGCCAAACAGAAGTAAGGCGAGAATAGAGGAGGGTGTTGGGGAGGAAAGGAACTGCTCGCTCGAATAAGGAGAGCAGAGAGTTGTGCTGGTCTGCAGCACTCATCCCCATGTCTTTCCTCTCCACCTCTGCCCTTACCAGTGCTGCAGGCAGCTGAGTTAGTTAGAAATATTATAGGCAGGGAGACAGGGCTAGGTCCTCAAAGGAGCCAGTGCAGAAGCCCAGATGCCTTGCAAACTGTGGGGGAGACAGACACTTCCTGCTGTGGGCCAGGCCTCAAGACAAAGGATCAAACAAATACATCCACATCCTAAAGACTGATATTCTAATTAGTTCCCTATCACCCTGAAAAAACCTGGAGTCACTATCCCAACCCCCTTGGGGAAGACTCACTGCTCCTCAAGAATGCCCACTTTCTATGTGACTGGCTTCCCCATTTGTCCCTAATGTAATCAGTTTTACCTGAACTATTGATCTTATTGGCTAACCATAGTTCTGTCCCACCTTATGCCATCTGCCTTGTGAGCTCCCAGTTTTCCCACCTTGATTCAGTCTTGCCCCATGATCTTACACTATAAAAGTCCCTGGAAAAGACAGAGTTTGGCAACCTGCTCGGGACCCCTTCTGTCTCTCTCAGACAGAAACTTTCTTTCTCTCAATAAGTATATTCTACTCTTAACCTCTGTTGTTCCTCAAATTCATTCTTCAACTCACGGACATAGTGGGTTGGGAGTTTCATTCCCCTATATCACTAAGACTCTAGACTTAATGCCTTTGCAGTCTGGGACACTACACAACTTGA
>PVLA01000502.1:0-91252 GCA_004027455.1 Hydrochoerus hydrochaeris
CTTTCCTTTCTTCCTTCTTTCTTTTTCTCTCTTCTTTCCTTCCTTTCCTCCTTTTTTCTTTATTTCTTTATCTCTGACCCTGATACCCTTCTATCTCATGAATAGTTTGCATAATTTCTGCATGATTACCTAAAACATTGCTCCTCTAGTGAATTTTCTGCATTAAAATAGTGTTCATACTTTATGCTACTTGGGTGCAGAAATTACCACTGAATTACACCAACATAACATGTGACTGGGAACATTTTACTCAGTAATTACTGGGTAGACAAATAAATAAATTATGAGTGGTGTTTGAAGGTAACCGTTTAGAGATAGTAGTTTTAGTCATTATGAATGATTGGTTTCTTCAGAGCACAATTTTTAAAAGAGGATGAGTAAAACTTTAGAATACCTCAGGCTGTTTTTTATTTGGAGAACACAAAAACGATAGCAGTATGGAAATGTAAGACATAAATTATGAGAAAATAACATTGATATAAAGTTTGATAACAAAATGATCAGAAAATGAATTTTGATATATTACAAAAGCAACGAAATTGATGTTTAAGATAAATGATCTTTCAAATTTCAGTAATTCTAGTAAATTTAGTCAGAATAAATTGTGTAGGAAGATGTAAGTATGTAGCATATTACATGAAGAAAATGAGTGAAAATTGTTTTATAAAGAAACAAATTGGAAAACAAACAAAAAAGAACAAAAAGTTTTGACAAGATTGTAACAAATATTGACAGATGTATAGGCTGGTTGGATGAAAAAATTTCTGTAAGTCACTGCTGACAAAGTATTTTTCTGTAAAGTAACAGAGTTTTTTAAGGAAAATGGAAATGTATTTTATTTTATTAATAGCAGTTTAGATTTTAAAAAACCTTCGTGTGTTCATAACAGCCATTTCACATCAGGGTTAGACTATTATTTCATGCAATTATAGTGTATTTAATAAGTAACTATTCAACATTTTTTTAACTTTAAGAATATCTCTTTGAATGTATTTAGTGTGTCACATGTTCATTAATAATGTTGCCTGCCTTGTTCACTGACGAATTCCCAGAACTTACTGTCAGGGACAATATATTTCTTATGAATACAATTATGACATGGGCAAGCTTCCCTAGTACATCTGACCAAAACACTTAATTGTATGTTAGTACCAGTGGTTTTTGAATGACTAAAAAGCTCAATCTTCTATAAAACATTATATTACAAATTGTACTTGCCCTGTCCTCATCCCAGTACTTTGTGTCGCCCTATTTACCCAGTTATCACAACGCAGATTTCCACTTTCTCCACCTACTGCATTGCCTTTTTCATCTGAGTTTCAGCGACTTCTTCAAGCTACATTTTCCCTTCTTTGACTTTCTAGTTGTTTTAATGATCCCATCCATTGCTACTCTTCTCACTAGTTTTTACTCTGATCACCTTATAGAAGTAATTACAAATTCAACTAAATTTTGGGGACTCTCTGGCTCTTTGTGGATCATAGCACTCTCAGAGTGTGTTCATGAAACCTGTTGATAGATCAGTCACAAAAGCAAGATTTGTTTTCCTTTCATAGAATTAATTCAAAGTTTAAGTAGAGACAACTGAACCATTCAATATATCATACTGCTTTGCAGGTCTGAAACCTCAGTGAAAGGGTGACAAGACAGAAGAGAGGTGACTGCAATGTCTGTGGTAGATGGTGATGTGCAGTGAGAGGACCACAGTGACACAAGTTGTCAAAATATGATAGCTGTATTGTGTTTGGCATGTCTGTCTGAGAGCATAAAATATCAGACTTTGTTTAATTCTAAATGTTTATAGGATTATGCTGTTTGGATTATCATTTGTTTTTCAAATATCCAGAAGCAACATTTTGTGGTGAATATTGGTGAATTGTACTCATTATCACTGGTGACTATCTTAGAGAAAGGCTCAATGAAAATGGATCACTTGGGGCTGGGGATTTAGCTCAGTGGCTTAAGCACCTGCCTAGCAAGTGCAAGGTTGTGAGTTCAATCCCTGGTACCAAAAAATAATAATAATAAATAAAATTAAAAAATGGGGCACCAGTTTTAGCTCAGTGGTGTAAGTGCCTGCCTGGGAAGCACAAGTTCACGAGTTCAAACTCTGGTGTCCCCCCAAAAAAGGTATATAGAAAATGGGTCACTTTTGCATAAATAATACATCTATGGATGAGGAACCATGGGTCTTTGTTAATATAGCTAAATTTTTAGAGTTACACGAAAATATGAACTGGAGATAAAGAACATATTTGAACCTATTATATTCAATCTGTGGAGATTGCTAGATATATTATTAACCAGTTGCAGAAAACATGTAGTTTATAATTACTTTCTAATGTAATGCAATTAATTAATTTTATGTAGGAAATTTGATACTTAATGTATATTGGTTAAATTGAAGAGACTTTAACATAGGAATTATCAATAGCTTTCCAAATGGAATAGACAATGTGCAAAATAAAATAATTAATGGGCAAAGATGTGTTCTTATAAGTCATAATATAAAATTACCCTTAAGTGGGCCAGAGATTCAGCTCAATGGCATAAGTGCTTTCCTTGAAAGTGCACAGTCATGAATTCAATTATCCAAAAAAAAAAAAAAAAATTACCCTTAAGTAGGATTGCTGTGATTTGGATCTAGTGTGTCAATCAAAACTCACAAACTTTGGCACAGAGATTTTACAAGGTGATTCATGGAGACACTGTACATGTCAGTAGATCCATCCTCTCCTGGGGTTAGCAGCTGAGTGAGCTGTAGGATCTGCTTGGAGCCCAGTCATAGGTGGGGAGAATGGAAAAGGATTTCCTTCCCTGGATCCCTTCCTTCTTTCTCTGCCACCTCAACACCATAGCATGTGCAGCTTTCTTCAGCAAGACTTCCACTAAGATCTTCTTCCTTGTATGCACTGAACCCACTAAAACACACCTGCACTATATGAGAACTTGCGTTATTTATAGGTGGATTTACATTGGTTAAAATAAAAAAATATACACTAGAGTCTTAACACCAAAAAATATCAAACCATCCACATCTACTAATACTGAAACACATACTCTGGGTGATTTCAATTCTTCTACATTTATTAGAACTTATTTTGTGTCCTGGTTTATATTTAACCTTGTTGGCCACTATAAAATAGATTTTACAATTGATTTTATAGTTATCTATAAATATTAGTTCATATTAATTGTTGTTCTCTTTTAAGATTTTTATTTATTTTCCACTCTTTCTTTGAAATACTACACTTCTCTGTTAATTGTGTATTGTTTGTTCACTTAATTGATATTTTATGTATCACTTTAGAGATCTGATACTAGTTTCATATACCACTAGATCTGTAATGTGATTTTGATGCTATTTTAATGATTACTATGAAATGTTTTTCATTACCTCTGGTAATACTGCATACTCTGAAGTCTATTTTATGATGTCAATGTAACTGTCAAGATTTCAACAGTGTTTTGTGCTAATATTTTTACTTATACCTTTGTCACCTCTTAATGTCACATTGTTTAATTTTTTTTCTATCAATCTCTTTTTCTTTAACTTCAGTGTTTATCCAATTAAGTGGTAAAACACTTTTTATGATTGCAATTTACCATTTCACTCTATGTTTTCTATGTGTAGAAAGTCATTAGTTTTTTTGGGTTTTTGAATAATGATGGCTGATTTAATGTATCAACTTGACTAGTTGACAGAATGCTTAGATATTTCATCAAACACTATTCTGGATTTATCTATGAGAGATTTTTTGGTTCAGATTAATTTATATATTAATCGTTGGAGTAATGCAGTTTGATCTCCTACTGTAAGTTTCACTTAATTCAGTGAAGCTAAAAAACTAACAAAATATGGACTTGATCCAAAAAAAGGTGGGAAATTTCACTTTCATAACTACCATTTAATTAGGACATTAGCTCTTTGCTTCATTGACAGGAACAGAAGTATTCCGAGTGTCAAGCCTGCTGGCTTCAGGATGGAACCACATCATCGATGCTATGAGTCTCTAATTTACTGACTCGCTGCGGTTTGGGATTAATCGGAATCTCCAATTCTATAAGAAGACTCTCTGCATATCTCTGTCTCTGTCTCTCTTTTTCTCTCCTGTGAGTGTGTGTATGTGTGTGTGTGTGCGTGTGTGTGTTTTCCTAGACAATGCTAATGCAGCTATTGTATCTTTGTTTATTTGAGAAATATTTTTGATTTCATGTTTATCACCTTTATAGTCTTTTGAAATATCTCTCAATTTATCTGTTCATATATTTATTTTAGCAGTTATTAAGTCTCACAATATGCACTTGATAGACACTACCTATATTATTAATGTACTTAGAGTTTTCCTTATTCGTTCTTCTTTCACCACAATTTCAAATTGAAAACTTCCAATAACCATTCATACTTATTTTCACAAGTCAGGATGACAAAGCCTTTCCTCTTTTAAGGAGGGAAACGTATTCATTTGTCTAACCACATAAAGTCATTTTACCCAGCTGATTAAATATCTCCATCTACCAAAAAGTCATTATAATCATAGAGTTTTAAAATGGTAACAAGTCATCTGAAAGATCTATTCAATTTTTATTATGGTTTTCATGTTCTCCTATGCTTTTCTTTTCTTTTTTTTTCTATAATGAGTTTGCTAATTTAAACTAATTTTGTGCTGGCATATTATTATCACTATAACTTTCTAACTGTGCTTACCATGACTTTAATACAGTTGTAATTTCAGTGAATTACACCTGAGCAATAAGCTCTTCACAATTCAACACTTGACAGAAGGATGTCATTTAAATGAAATTTCATGCTATATGCCTTGGTCTTTGGAGCATTTTACAATGTTATTATCATTCAGAAAATTTAACATACATGCACACAGTGTCACTACTATGGTTCTCTACATGATCAGAGAAATTTCTCTAGTAACATACTATAGAAATCATTCCTGAAAATATAGCCTGAATATCACTACTATGGTTAAATTGATTTTTAATTTTTTTTGTTTAAAGGAAAAAAAAAGAAAAAAGATAGAAATATTACAGAATTTCAAAAAAAAGGATAAACAGTAAAAGATCACTGGTTGATAAATTACATACTGTCCTTTTAAAATAGTTGTTCATGTTACAAAATTAGAGCATATGAAGTAGACATTCAAGCAGAGACTGCAAACAGATCTATTCAACAATCCAACAAGAACTTATAAGTATCGTTATCAATCCTATACACTTAAATATTCATGCAGTTATATCTTTTATAGCACTTCCTATTTCCTCTCTTTTTTACAATAGCAATTATGCATTTTTTGGAAATTTTATTTAAAGGGAAGAAAAGCAAAAGAAAAATGGTAGCAACAACACAGAATTCTAAAAGAAAAAAAGAGAAAAAATATTAAGAAATCACTAGTTTGATTACATATTTTCATCTTTGATGTAGTAGTTCAAGTTACAAAATTAACAGATACATAGTAGACATTCAGTGAGACTGCAAACAGTTCTGCTCGAAGATTCAACAAAGATTCAGCAATATCATCATCTATTTTACACACTCAAACATACATGCAGTTATATCCCTTAGAGCACTTTCTTTTCCTCTTTTTCACAATAGCAATTACACATCTGGGGTTTTATTACTCTTATAGTTCTTATCACTTTTTACACTAGAGACACTATGTGATATTTAAAAATATGATTCTTATTTATTTCACTAATGAGGATAGTCTCAAGTTGTCTCCATTTACTTATGAGGGCCTCAAGATCATCCTTTTTTATAGTTGAGTAATATTCCAATGTGTAGAAATACCACATCTTTTTCATCCACTCTGCAGTTGATGGGCATCTTGTTTTTCAAGATTTAGCTATTACAAATTGTGCTGCTATGAACATGGGTTCACACATATCACTGTAATATGAACTTATCTTCGGTATATAGAAAATGCCCAGGAGGGGAATAGCTGGATTGAATGGAACTTCCAATCCTAGTATTGTGAGAATTCTCCATATGGATTTCCATAGTGGTCACACCAGTCTACATTCCCACCAACAGTGGAGCAGTGTTCCTTTTTCCCAGCAGCCTCGCCAACATTTGTTATCAGTTGATTTCTTGATAGCAGGTGTTCTTTCCGGAGTAAGGTGAAGTCTCAATGTTGTGTTAATTTGCATTTCTCGAATGACCAGTGATGGTGAACATTTCTTCATGTATTTATTTGCCATTTGTATATCTTTCTCTGATAACTGTGTGTTCATCTCAGATGCCCATTTTTGGAGAGGGTCTTTGAATTTGGGGGGCTTGATGTTTTTCAATTCTTTATATGTTCTGGACATAAATCCATTGTCTGAGGAGCTGCTGGCTAAAATTCTTTCCCACTCTGTGGGTTTTCTTTTCACTCTGTTGATGATTTCCTTTGAAGTGCAGAAACTTTTGAATAATATGAGATCCCAGTTGTTGATTCTTTGAAGTGTTTCCCATGGAGTTTGTGTTTTGTTCACGAATTCTCTGCCTGCTCCTATGACACCAAGACTTTTACCTACTTTGTCTTCCAGTATATTTAGTGTTTCTGTTTTAATATTTAGGTCTTTGATCCATTTAGACTTTAGTTTTGTGCATGGTAATAGGCAAGGATCTAGTTTCAGTCTTCAGCATGGGGAGATTCAGTTTTTCCAACACCATTTATTAAAGAGGCTATCCTTCTTCCAGTTGTCATAATTAGCCCCTTTGTCAAATATCAGGTGGCTGAGTGTCTTTGTAGTTGTGTTTGCATCTTCCAATCTGCTTCATTGATCCTCAGGTCTATTTCTTTGCCAGTACCGTGCTAATTTTATCACTATGGCTTTGTGGTATAGATTCAAGTCAGGAATTGAGATGCCTCCTGCCTTGCTTTTGTTGCCCGGAATTGCCTCTGCTATTCTAGATTTCTTCTGTTTCCAAATGAATTTTAGGAGTGTTTTCTCTAGATCTGTGAGGTATGTCAATGGTATTTTGATTGGGATTGCATTAAATCTGTATAACAGTTTTGGGAGTATGGCCATTTTCACAATGTTGGTTCTTCCTAGCCAAGTGCAAGGAATATCTTTCCATTTTCTAATATCTTCTTCAGTCTCCTTTTTCAGTGTAGTATAATTTTCAGCATATAGGTTTTTTACATTTTTAGTTAGGATGATTTCTAAGTATTTTATTTTTTATATGTTATTGTAAAGGGCGATATTTCTATAATTTCTCTCTCTGTGCATTTTTTTGTTTGTATACAGGAATGTTATTGATTTTTGAGCATTGATTTTGTATCCAGCTATGCTTCTGAACTGGTTTATTACTTCTAGTAGTCTTTTAATGGAGTTTTTTGGGTCTTCTATATAGAGTATCATGTCATCTGCAAATAGTGATAATCTAACTTCTTCCTTTCCTATATTTATTCCTTTTATTTCTCTCTCTTGTCTGATTGCCCTGGCTAGTGTTTCCAGAACTATATTGAAAAATAATGTTGATAGTAGACATCCTTGTCTTGATCCTGATTTTAAAGTGAAAGCTTTCAGTTTTTAATGGAGTTTTCTGGGTCTTCTATATAGAGTATCATGTCATCTGCAAATAGTGACAATTTAACTTCTTCCTTTCCTATATTTATTCCTTTTATTTCTCTCTCTGGTCTGATTGCCCTGGATAGTGTTTCCAGAACTATATTGAAAAATAATGTTGATAGTGGACATCTTTGTCTTGTTCCTGATTTTAAAGTGAAAGCTTTCAGTTTTTGTCTAATTATTATAATGTTGGCTGTTGGTTTACTATAGATGGCCTTTGTAAGGTTGAGGTAGACATTGTGTATTCTGATTTTCTGAAGGTTTTTTTTTTATCATGAACATGTGTTGGACTTTATTGAAAGCTTTTTCTGCGTCTATTGAGATGACCATGTAGTTTTTGTTTTAGGTTTTGTTGATGTGGTGTATTACATTTATTGATTTGCATATGCTAAGCCATCCTTACATTCCTGCAATGAACCCCACTTGGTCATGATGTATAATCTTCTTGATGATTTACTGCATTCTATTTGCTAGTATTTTATTGAGAATCTTTGCATCAATGTTCATTAGTGAGATTGGTCTATAGTTCTCTTTTTCGGTTGGATCTTTCTCTGGTTTTGGTAACAGAGTAATACATGCCTCCAGGAATGATTTAGGGAAGATTGCTTTTTCTCAATTTCATTGAACAGTTTATGGAGTATTGGCATCAAATCAGCTCTAAATTTCTTGTAGAATTCAGCTGTGAATACATCCAGACCTGGGATTTCTTTGTTGGTCAGTTTTTAATTACATTTTCAATTTCAATAGCTGATATTGGGTTGTTCCAAATTGCTATATCTTCTTGGTTGAGCTTTGGTAGTTCATATGTTTCTAGAAATCTGTCCATTTCCTCTGTGTTTTCCACTCTATGTGAGCAGAGATTTTCAAAGTAGGTATTCATGATCTCTTGAATTTCCATGGGATCTGTAGTATTGTCTACCTTTTCAGTTCTTATTGTGTGAATTTGGATTTTTTCTTTCTTTTTCTTGATAAGGTTAGCTAGGGGTTTGTCAACTTTGTTTATTCTCTCAAAGAACCAGCTTTGTGATTCATTAATTCTTTGTATTTTTTTTTAGTTTCAATTAAATTGATTTCTGCTCTAACCTTACAATTTCCTCTCTCCTATGAGCTTTGGGTTTAGCTTGCTCTTCTTTTTTTAGAAGCTTGATATGGAGCATTAGGTTATTTATTTGTGCTCACTCTGTTTCCTTGATATGACAATTTATTGCTATATATTTTCCTCTTAAGACCACTTTCATTGCATCCCATAGATTACAGTATGTTGTTTCTGTGTTTTCATTGAATAGTAGGTATTGCTTTGTTTCTTCTTTAATTTCATCTGTAGCCCACAGGTTGTTCAAAAGGTTGTTATTTAATTTCCATGTATTTGTGCAGGTTTTGCAATTTCTTTTTCCATTAATTTCCAATTTCAGTGTGATATGGGATATTATACTTGGGATGATTTCAAAACCTTTGCATTTACTTAAGAATGTTTTATGGGATAATATATGGTCTATTTTGGAGAATGTCCCATGTGCTGCTGAAAAGAATATGTATTCTGATGTGGTTTGGTGGAATACTCTGTAAATATCTACTAAGTCCAATTGCCCACAGGCATGATTAAGTTCTGTGGTTTCTTTGCTGACTTTTTGTCTAGTTGATCTATCTCTTTGTGACAATGGGCTGTTAAGATCCCCTGTTATAATTGTGTTCTTGTGTATTTGGTTCTTCATATCATTTAGTGTCTGTCTTACATAGTTGGGTGCTCCTGTATTTGGTGCATATATATTTATAATTGTTAGTTCTTCCTCTTGAATTTTTCCACTAATGAGTATGTAGTGACCTTCTTTATCTCTTTTAATCATTTTAGGTTTGAAGTTCACATTGTTTGCAATTAGAATAGTTACCCCTGCCCTTTTTTGGGTTCCTGTTGCATGGAATACTGTTTTCCATCCTTTGACTTGTAATCTATGAGTTTCCTTTTGGGTCAGATGGGTTTCTTGTGTATAGCACATTGTGGGATCCTGTTTCTTGATCCATTCTGTCAGTCTATTTCTTTTGATAGGTGAATTGAGGCCATTTACATTTATGGATATCACTGATATATACTGGCTTGACTTTGCCATGTTATGTTCCAGTTGTTTGCTTTCTGCTTTTCCCCTTATTTAATTGCTTATCCTACCTGGTGGTTTCTTTCTGTTGTTGTTTTAGGGATTGTGGTTGTTTTTATCTCTGTCTAGTATGTCTTTCAGTACTGTTTCTAGGGTTGGTTTGATGGACTTGAATTTCTTCAGTTCTTTGTCATGGAAGTATCTTGTTTCTCCATTAAATCTGATTGAAAGTTTTGCTGGGTACAACAGTCTGGATTGAAAGTCATTTTCTTTCAGAGCTTGGAATACCTCACTCCAAACTCTTCTTGACTTGAGGGTTTGTGCTGAAAAGGGTGCTGTGATTCTAATGGGCTTTCCTTGGTAGGTGCATTGTGTCTTTTTTCTAACAGCTTTTAATATTCTGTTTTTATGCTGCATGTCTGAGAGCTTAATTATTATGGGTCTGGGTGTGGATTTATGTTGATTGTCACTGTTTGGAGTTCTATATGCCTTACTTATCTGCATATCAAATTCTTTCTCCATGTCTGCGAAACTTTCTTCTATTACCTCTGTGAATATTTTGGCTATGTCATTTGCATTGACTCCTGCTTCTTAACTGATGCCTATTAATTTTATATTATTGCTCTTTGCATCATCTTGAATCTGTTGGATTGTCACTTCATGCTGCTTTGTTATTTTTAAAAGTTCTATCCTTTCCTGATCACTAATTGAGATCCTGTCCTCAAGTCTGAAATCCTATCCTCAGCTTCATTTAAGTGGGTTTGCAAGCTTTGAATGGAATTTTTTGTTCTTGGGTGTCTTTTTCAGTTTGTTTCATGAATTCTGCATATTTTTTATATTTTTCATTCAAGGTTTCAATCAGTTTCTCATGCTCCTGTACTTTTTTCTCAATTTCTTCTTTTACTGCACTCAGTAACTCCTTTACTAAGGTTGTTATTTCTGTCTTTATGTGGGAGAATATTTCTAATTGAATTTCCTCTATTGTCTCATGGGGTTGTTTTTTTATTTTGCTTGCTATCTTTTCAGAGGTTCCTGCTGTGTTACTTTTGGGGTCCTTTATTTCAATATCTCCTGCACTTGCTTCTGGTGGACTAGATGTTTGAGATTGCATTTTGCTTTTTTTGTTTTGTCATTTTTACTCTGCCTGATGTTTCCCATGTATAGGAGATGGTCATCCACATTCTTTTCAGACTCACCAAGTTCTTACAGTTAGTTGGAGGGGGCTTTACTACTGTCCCTATTTACCCATCGTACACCTCTACTTTAGGGGCATACTCACCACACTGTCACAGTTAATCCGCTGTAGTCCAAGTTTCACCAACTGGGAGCTAAATTCCAAGTTTTTCCATGAGCTGGGATTCTGCCAGAGTGTGCGGTCAGGGCCTGAGCCTGGAATCTAGGTCCCACTGACTGCTTGGTGGTCGCTGGGCATGGCCCAGTTGGGCCCCTATCCCCATGTCGGCCCTCAGTGGTCTCAGACACAGCGCATGGTCTTACCACCTGGGAGCAGGCTCAAAGTCCCTTTCCATGCACTGGGATTCTGTCAGAGCATGCGGTGGGGGCCCAAAGCTAGAATCTGGGTCCCACTGGCTGCTTGGCGGTCCCTGGGCATGGCCTGGTTGGACCTTCATCCGCTAGAGTGCCACTGGAGTGGTCTGGGATGCAGTGGGTGGTCTACCACCTGGGAGCAGGCTCTAAGTCCCCCTCCTTGCACAGGGATTCTGCCTGAGCACCAAAATAGATTTTTACTGGTTTACTTTGCATTTAGTAGATTTCTGGTAAATTATGATTCTGTTTTTATAAGTAGACTCTCCATTTTATGATATTCCATGGTAGTTTCTACTGCCTTTAAACTATCCATGATCTACATATGCTTTGAAATCACATTAAGTAGAAAAAGCATGCTGTATTATACATTCTCTTAAAAAAAAAAAAAAAGAAGTTACACAGAAGTCTTTTCAATGCACTTCTATTTTATCTCCTATGAGTTCTTCCTTTACAAGAGTGCTTTATTCCTCTGCACCGGTCACATTCCCCTGAATCTCCCTCTCTAGAATTTCCTCCTCTAACTCTATCCTGTACAATGTTGTCAGCATAATTTTCCAGAGTTTCAGGGTTGATCATATCATTCTTCCACTCTATCTGAAATCACACATGACACGTTTTTATCTGCAGAATGAAATTCTAACTTCTGGCTCTGATACTGAAGAATGTGTACAATCTTACCCTCAACTCAACTGTGTAGAAAAGTTTTCACTATGATATCCCCTTTGTCTATGCTATATTTAAGATATGCCCATTTCCTTGGATCACTTCCTTTGTTTACACTTTTTCCCTGGATTAGATTATATTTCAAATTCCTCTGGGCTTTGAAAGCTCACCCCAACTCCTTCCTTTCTGATATAGTATTAGACTGGTCTAGTTTACAATCTAGAATCTTGATGACTAAGAAAAATTTTCATATTTTAATAACATTTAAATAAAAGTTTAAAGGATCAAACAATGAAAAAGATAAATTCTTTTTTATGCATCTGAAAAATAACAGTGACATTTCTTTAGTAACATATGACTACGGATAAGCAACATTAATCAACTAAATCACTTTACCTAGGTGTCTCTTAATTTTTTTCCAAATTATTCTCATTCTTAAAGGAGCTCTCAATTTTTGATGGACCTTAGAATTTTCAGAACAATAATCTCAGCAGTGACAGACTGCTTTTCCAAGAGACTGAAGTGGGTCTTATGGTTTAATTTGACCCATGTGCTTATTTCAAAACAATGTGTATGCCCAAACAACGTAGACTATTCTTGGTTTAGCCTTGGTCATAGATTTATTGCTAGGGCCAGAAACTGGGTTAGGAGGAAGAAAGAAAGAGTCTTCCTAAAATCACATGGATGGAAGGTAGATTAAAGATGATTCCTCAAAGGAGAACAGAGTGTACTAGATGGGCGAAGAGACCAAAGCAGAAGGTAGAGTCCATTGCATATATCCTTTTGGAAAACTCAGGAGAAATAGTTTCTTAATATTTCTTAGCTCAGTGCCACCCAGACACCTCAGCCCTTTCCCCCTCTGCTGTTTTAACACATAGTTAACACATTTTCTCTAAGGATGAAAGTTCCTTTTGAATTTACAGATTTTAAATTTTTATCACAACATTTACTATATCGTATAGTTATTACATAGTATTTTATTAATTAAAAGTTTCTCTGAAGTTTTTGTTTATTAACAATGAAAAATCTTCAGTGATAATTATTGCATGAACATAGTACCATTACTGTCATAACTATGAAGCATATTACTATGGTGATGTTTATGTATATTATAAAAAGATGCTTAAGGGATCTTTGCATTTCTTCTAGTTTTTCATAGGCTCTAAGGAGGACTCAGCAATAATTGCATGTTGACAAAAAGAGTTATCAACCTCATCACAAGTGGCATATTTTTTATGGGAAATTTACTAGATGAAATAGAGACAAGAATAATTACTTGTGGAAACGTTCAGTAGCAAGGATGCAGTATACTAAAAGAGCAGCTTGTAGGAGAGATAATGAAAACAGAACAACAGTTTTTTTTTTTTTTTCTGGAAAATGTGTAAGATCATGACATAAGATCTACCTGAAGTACTGTTAAGCAATAGTAGTACTGCTCCCTGTTGATCTCGAAAACATTCTAATTCACAGGACGATTTATGGTCAGTCTTTCAAAAGAGATCCTTGAGTTTCTGAGTCAGTGACATCATCCATACCAACAGGGCTCCTTCTCTGAAAAACGTAAGCTAATATTTGTTTTCTTGATGTTTATTTGGCTTCTAGGGGTCAAATTAGCCAATTCTCTAATTATGTGGGCAAATCCTGAGAATCTAAACATATTTTTCACTCCTTCTGAGCACTAATGAATGAACTACTTGTTTGCTATTATTTAGTTTTGAAATATCTTAAATCATTACATTTGCTTATATAAATACATTTACATAAACAGTAACTTCTCTATGCAACATTTATAATGCACAATTTATACGATTTAAGTTTTTTTCCTTTTAAATAATGGAAATGTATACTACTCTTTTTAGATATCACATCTGAAAATACATTGCAAGTTTTCTCCTCAGCTTTACTGAGGTATAATTTATGAATTAAAAAAGGATATATTTAAGGTGGATAATTCAATTTCATGATATATATAAACATTGTGGCATCTACCACTGAACACTGCTACCTTTTTTATGTTGTATGAAGTGAAAACACTTTTTTCTTAATTAAGGTTATTGATACATTTTAGATATACAGAATGATCACATTTATCATACGGAATTTATAACCTTGCAAGGTATGTCTTCATTCTTTTCTTTTTCCTTTCCCCTCCCCTCCCTTCAATCCCTCTTTCTCTCCTTATTTACAATCTTTGTTCCCATTTTTTCTTCCTTTCTCTGTTTCTCTTTTCCCTTCTTTCCTTTCCTCCTCCTCCCTCCCCCCCAGTTCCCCCTCCTATTTGAACATTTGCTTTCTATTTTACAATATGCATTTCACATTTTGGTCTTTATATATACTTTCTTATGCCAGAGAAGCAATATTGTATTTAAATATGTATGGCTGATAAATTTTACTTTAAAGTCTGGTCTCAAGGTGAGTCCATTTGTCTAGAAATGTCTCAAATTCATCCTTCTTTATGACTGAGTAGTACTCTATTGTATTAAAATTTTTTCTTCAGCCATTCACCAGTTGATGAGCATTTGAACTGTTTCTACTCTTGTGCTATTACAAAGTCAGTATAATTTCTTTCAAATCAGGGATTTTGATATCATTTACCTTGTCTTTGTTGCCCAGGATTGCTCTTGCTATTTGATGTCTTCTGGTTCCAACTGAATTTTAGGCATGTTTTCTCTAATTCTGTGAGGTATGCTATTGACATTTTGATCATGATTGCATTAAGTCTGTACAATGATTTTGGGAGTATGATCATTTTCATTATGTTAGTTCCTTGTGTCCAAGAGCAAGGGGTATCTTTCCATTTTCAGATATCTTCTTTAATCTCCTTTGCAGAGTACTCTAGCCTTTACTTCCTTTGTTAAAGGAAAGAATCAATCCTTCTGGAGTTATTCCTAAATACTTCACTTTTTATGATATTGTGATATGTGAAATGTGCAATTAAAAATAAAAAAGATGAGTCCACAATAGATCTTGCAGAATTCCAGAAGACCATCAATGCTGAGAGAAACTACTCAATTATTATGGACAAAACAGAAGAAATGGACAAATTCCTAGATATATATGAATTACCACAGCAAAATCAAGAATAAATAACTCAGTGTCAGTCAATGAAATTTAAGGTGTAATTTAAAAATATCAACATAAGAATATCCAGGCTCTAATGGATTCACTGCTGAATTCTACCAGAAATTTAGGTATTTCATGCTACTCCTCATATTCTTCACACTCTTTAATGAAATTGAAAGGGAAGCAATACTCCCAAAGTCATTCTTAGAAGTAAGCTTTACTCTCATACCAAAACCAGAGAAAAATCCAACCAAAAAAGAGAAATACAGGTCTATCTTCAAAATGAACATAGATGCAAAAACCTCAATAAGATACTGGCAAATAGAGTATAGCAAATCATCAAGAAGATTTAACATCATGACTAAGTGGTCTGCATTCCAGCAATGCATGGAGGGTTCAACATACACAAATGAATAAATGTGTTATACCACATACACAGAAACAAGGACAAAAAACACATGTTCATTTCAACAGATGCAGGAATAAAGGTATTTGGAAAAATCTAGAGCCTATTAATGATAAAATTCTAAATCAAGTAGATCAATAAGGTCTTTATCTTAATCTGATAAATATATTCCTACGGAAAATTGAAATAGATGGTCTTCATCTCAATCTGATAAAAGCCATCTATGACAACCAACAGCCAACACCATACTAAAGGGATAAAAACTGAAATCTTTCATTCTAAAATCAGGAACAAGAGAAAAATGTACACTATCACCACTCCTATTCAATATAATTCTAGAAACATTAGCCAGAGCAATTAGGCAAGAAAAAGGAATAAAAGGAATAAAGATAGGAATGGAAGAAGTTAAAATATCTTTATTTGAAGGTGACAAAACACTCTACATGGAAGATTCTGAATATTCCAGCAAAAGACTTATAGATTTAATAATCAAATCCAGTTGCATAGCAGGGTACAAAGTGAACACTCAATAGCATACCCCTACACAAATGACAAACACACTTAGAGAAAAAATTAAGAGCAACACACCTTTCACAATAATATCGAGAACTCTTAAAATCTAGTCTTTTAGTATATTTGGAGTATATAATACATTATGAATTTTTGTCATAATATGTCACACTCCACCATTTATTCATCTTGTAACTGAAAGTTTTACCTGTTAACCAAAATTTCATTTCCTGTCAAACCCTGGAAAGCACTATTCAAATTGCTCTTCATTTCCATTAGTTTGATTTCTTTAGAATCCAGATAAAAATTTGCAAATTTTAAAATAAATAAATGAATGATATTATTTTTATGATATGCTGGTCTGAAATTTTAATGTGAAGGTGATTGAACATATTTAGAGTCATTTTAAATGTCACTTCATCTAATTCTGTTTATAAAGAAACAGAAAAAAAAGAAATACTCAGAGACATTCCTAGAGACTTTAGTCCTTGATTTGCCTTTCAAAATAACTACCTGAAGGAAAAGAATACCTATATTTTTTAAATATTTGAAATAAATAGAGAATATTTATTTGAATAGTCTGTCAAATGAATGTGAAATATTAAACTGGAATGAGTTGGACTAAGAGGTACATCTCAAAAAGGAAACTGTTTCCAAAATTTTATTTAATATACATGTCATGACAGTCTTAGAGTAATCAAACAACTTCATATTTAAGATTTCTGATTTGCTAAGAGACTTTAAATAAAAAAAGAACAAAAATGATGATACAGAATTTCAAACCAATATACTAAGAGATTAACAATGGTTAATGTATTGTGTATTGTTGTCTTCAAAGTAGTTGCTCAGATTATAAGATATAGACATAAAAAGTGATCATACAATAAATAAAAAACTATTCCTTTTGATGAACTATCAGAAATTAGTAGCATAACTATCTACCTTTTCCTTTCTTTTCTCCTTTCCCTTACTGCAGTCATTATTTTCTTTTGAGCAATTTCTTCCAGATTCATTGTCACAGTATCTCTTGTACAATTTAAATCTTATTTACTCTTTCCACTTTTTACACTAAGGAGACAATATGATGGTTTCACATGCAAGTCTGATTTATTTCACTGGTGACTATGGTCTCAGGTTGCATCCATATACCTATAAAAGCCTCAAGCTTATTCTCCTTTATAGATGAGTGGTACTCCATTGAATAAAAATATAACATATTTTTATCCATTCCTCAGTTGATGGACATTTCAATTGTTTTCAAGATTTAGCTATCACTAATTGTGCTGCTATAAACATGGGTGCACATATATCCCTGTGGTATGATGTTTTCAATTCTTCTGGGCAAATACCCAGAAAAGGAGCAACTGATTTGAATGGGACCTTCAAACCAATTTTTTGAGGAGTTGCCACACTGTTTGCACCAGTTTACACTCCCACCAACGGTGGAGGAGGGTTCCTTTTCCCCCATGGTCCCTTCAGTATTTGTTATTGGTTGATTCCTTGATGATAGCCATTCTTTCTGGAATGATATAGAATCTCAGTGTTGTCTTAATTTGCATTTCTTGAATGACCAGTGAGGCTATTTTTAACAGCATTATCAACCATTACTACATTCAAATACAGCACTCCATTTGAATCTCTAATATTAAAGCCTAATTCTGAAACTCACAATATTTAGAAATTCTACTCATTAGAAATATTTTTGAAAAATAGTGGGTTGAATATGAGGTAGTAGCTCAGCAAGGCTGCTCATGTCCTACATGTCTGAATATGTGAGTTAGTGAGTACGTATGTGTATCTTCGTATCACCACAGAGAGATACATGCTTTTTCCACCCCAATGCCTAGGATAGAAACTAGTAAGACTTAGGCTCTACCAAAGATCTATATCCATAACCCTAAAATTTTATTTAAGCCAGTCTTACTCTACCTTTGAAAATAAAAGTAATTGTGGAATTTGTTTATCTGAAGCCATATGCACAAAGAATATCCCTAGGGTAGAGAGCCGATTTTCCAAAAGAAAACAAAATTTCCTATTGTTAGTTACTCTGTGAAACCTCCAATAAGGTGGCAGGGCTTTAAATACAGGTAAGAAAAACCTTAAGTTTGATTTGAATTGGAGGCAATTTTGCTTACACTGATAAGTTTACTAGTGAAGCCGGTGTATGTTTTGCTTTTAGAATTTCAGTTCTATTCTGATACATTTAGAAATATGCTTTTAAATGTAGTGTCCTGTAGCATTAAAAATCTAGCTAAAAATGTGAATGTATCATAGAAATAAAGCTCTTTTAAATCATTCAGAAGAGAAGTGCAAAGTCAGTGTATGGTGCTTTCCCATCAGAAAGATAAAAGATGAATTCTTCCTGCTGAGATTCAAGCCGTCAGCCTCTGAATAGCTGAAAGAAACCCCCTACCACCACGGGGATATTAGAAGAGGTGCTCTAGAGGGCGCTTCAGAAGGACACCATTCAGCCAGCCTTTGGAACAGGTTTAGACATTGTTATAGAAACACAGATCCTAAAAGATTAGGAAAGCATTGAGAAAAGTAAATGTAATGGCTGCTGTGAAAATTTTAGATTGTACAGACTGTTTCTGCTAAGTATAGTATTTTCAGATATTTTCTTGTATACCACACTATCAATTTTATGCATAGACCCTACATTGCTATAAAATGCTGAAAAAATTTCCCTTAGAATGTTTGGAATTGATTCTTTTACACTCAGAATATTCCAGGCTGTAGCTAGAAATGAAACAAGATAATTAAGTACCCAGACACCAAGAAAACTATAAATTGAAAGTTTAAAATTATGATACGTTAAATTCTATAATTGTAAAGAGTTTTTAATTTAGGAACAATGTTAGTTCTTTAATTCTATGGGCAGATGAAAGAATATAACATGTAGAAAATACAGATTTATTCTACATAGTGACATCAGTTCTACAAACAATTTTATTTTTATCTGTCTCTGACTTACCTCTCTAGGTTTTAATTTTCCTTTTCGTGTTTTTTTTTGTTGCATATGATACTGTCTCTGAATAAATATTTTTCCCAAGTAACACTTACAAATTGATAAAAGGCATACAAAAACATGTTCACCGTTACTGATAACTAGTGTGAGGCAAAGAAAAGCCACAATTGAAGTAGGACTTCATATTGTTAGTGTAACTAGTATAAGACGTAAAAAGATGTGCAGAGAAGATGTGAAGAAATAAAAGCTTTTTGTGCAAATTGTTTATGGAATTGTATATTATTAAAGGCATTTTAAACAACATTATGGAGCTTGCTCAAAAAATTGAGGTTGGACTGTCGTGTTGCTATGCCTGCAGAGAGTTGGATCATGCCATGCTGTGCCTCTCTGTCACATCCAGGGGTGGACAGTAAGCCATGGTGTTGCCAGGCCCTGCCACTGCTCTGTGGAAAATGGAATGCTCGGTGATCCTAAACCCAGCATCAGTAAAATAACAGAAGAAGCAGTTTAAAATAAAAAAAAAAGATAGTTTGTTTGAAGGTGGAGAAAGGGGGAAGAGAGTGAGAAAAAAAAACCAAAAAAACAGATAGGGCAGACAGCTACTCTGAATGAGTAGGGAGTATTCCAAAGTGAGTAACTTGTGGATTTATTGTCTGCAGCAATTTTTGTTGAGATCTTTGCCATATGCAGGCTCTTGGAACCTGATTGGCTCCCAGGCTTGTTTTATCCTCCCTCTAAACCTAACAAAGGTAATTGGATCTTGATACAGAGGCAAAAGCCAATAGTCAGCCACATCCAAAGGGCATTGATGAAATGTAGACACTGACTAAAGAGGTCTCCATGCTATGGACAAAGATTTCCACTATAATCAACCCTAAAGCCTTAGGGCAAATAAAACCAATTTAAAAAAATTAGCAAGGGAACAAAATGCCTCTGAAAATTCCAACTCTCCCTAAACTAATAGTAGGCTATCATCAAAGGGAACAAAATCAAAAGCATACACCTAAATCACTCAAAATAACAACAGAGGAGGTAACAACACAGATGAGCAATATCTTTGGAAAACTAACAGAAGTTACAACCAAGTAGAAAATGGGCCCAAAAAATGATCAAGACTACAAAAGAAACTGATAAAAATCAAGCCAAGCTAAACAAAATGGTGCTAAACATGCTTGACCAGCATAGAAAAGCATTAGAGTCCATAAGATGGTACCAAACAAATTCAGAAGACTCAAAATTCTTCTGAAATTATGGGCAACAGAAATTACCAGTGTGAAGACAGAGTGCCGAAATTAGAAGACAGGAATACTTTCTGTGAGCAGTTAATGACAAATAAAAACAGTAAGAGACCATGAAAAATGGATCCAAATCTGCTAGATGACTGAAGGGAGGCTTACCTACAATTAATTGGAATTAGTGAAAAATCAGAAGACAAAAGAAATGACATGATTAAGCCTTTTTACTGAAATAATAAGCAGAAAATTTTCCAAATAGAAGAAAATAATTGGATATATAGGTAAGTGAGGCTATAGAATCCCAACTATGCCTGCTTAGACAAAAACCTCTCTATGACTTATCCAAGACAAAATCCTAAAGTTAGAACAGAATCTAAATATCTGTTAGAGAAAAGCTATAAATCTATTATAAAGGAAAACTTCTTAGAATTACAACAGATTTCTGAACACAAAATTTAAAGGCCTAGAGAGTTTGGAGTGAATGTCAAGCCCAAAATGAAAACGATTTCCAACCCAGACTGAAATACTCTTCAGAACTATATTTTAACTTCATGGAGAAAAATATATTTCCATGACAAGGAGCACTTAAAGAAGTTCATGACCACCACACCTACTGGAGGACCCAAAAGCACTCCAAGATTTCTCACAAAGAGATAATGAAGCTAACAGGGAGAAATGTCATAGAATGAATACATGAGGTAGGTGGAGCAGTCAAGTAGAAGAGAAAGAAAAGGAATCAGAGCAGAAAAATTAGATGATGGCAGAAATAAAACAATACCTATCAATAATGATTCTCAATGTGATTGGTCTAAGTTTCTCAATCAAAAGATTCTAATTGGCAGAATGGGTGAAGGAAAAAATCCAATTTCTTGTTGTGTACAAAAAACACATTTAAACCAAAAATAAATTCAAATACCAAAATCCTATTGATTAGTTATCTCCTTTTGACTTCTGTTCTATATCTTTACAACAAATTAATAAAATTTAGCAAAAGATCATAGTTCATATGTGTGGTGATGTAGTGAAGTTAAGATGTCACCTGCATTGTGTAATAAGAGCTGAATGACATATGTCCATGGTAATACATTTAAAAAAATTTTTTTCTACTGCCTTTCACTCAGAGCAACCCAATTAAAGTAAAAGACATGTTTAGAGAAATAACTTCCCATACAGATGTCCTTGAGTTTTCACAATACTGTGAACTCCTCATATTTTCTGGTTCCACAACCAAATAGTCAAAAGTATTTTCTGGCACGTACAGATTATTTTCTTAACATTCTTTCCTAAGTAATATAATATAACAAATTTGTACATAACATTTACATTTTATGTATTATAAGTAATTTAGAGATTATTTAAAGTGCATTGGGGAACACGTATGTGTTATATGCAAATATTAAAACTATTCACATCAGAGAATGTGCAGACATGTGTATCTGAGAGGTTCTTAGAAATAGTCCTTCATGGACAGAGGGTATGTTGTGTCTGATTTTCCTAATCGTAGGATAAAGGAAAAAAATCAAAACCAGGTGAAAATGTTTTTACTATAATTTGATACTTTCACTTTTTTTTCCCTAAAACTACTCATTTTTAAAGGGCAAGATCTCCCCAGTCACAATTTTTAAACACATTTTTAAACAAAGATTTACAAGTCCTAGGGATTATCTATGTAAGACTCATTCATGATACCAAATCTCTGGCAAGTGGTGGGTTCTTCCATCTTTTGTGTGTAAATTATACTGTAGCTCCCAAGAGTCTGAAAGGGACCTCAGGGCATAAACAAAGACCTTGATCAAATTACTAAAGTTTGGTAAATCTTTAGGTCTTAAAGGAGCAGGCTCAATTTAGAGACTTCAGTCTTAGTGGACCTGCAGCTGTCATATTGTTTTCAATCAAGATCACTGGAGTCCTTATTTAACATAGAAAAAGGAATCAAAATGAATTAGTTACAATTGTTTCACAACTCAAAATGAAATGTGCTACACAGGTGTTTCATAACGTAGATACAAGAAAACGAAGCACAACAAGGGAAACAAAATATATAGTATTAATGATACATGACTTAAAAATCATATAAAACTTTTTAATTTCCCTGTAGGTTCTCTGTTATGAGGTGAACTCTGGGATGATCCTACTAGGAACTATTTTCCCAATTTTTACTGTTGTTACTCAGAAAGTTTAGTTCTGAGATATTTAAAAAAAAATTTTGTTGTTTTTAAAAAATGGTGAAAAATGGCAATCTTACACTTTAAAGTGGTTCTCTGCCCCAGCTGAGGTGTGCTGTATGTCTCATTGCACCTGGGAAACAATCCCTCAGGCCCTCGCAGAAGGTCTCTTTTGGTATTGTTCATCGTATCAAAGGCACTAGCAAAAGCAGAAGTTTTTGTTGTCTACATTATATTTTCAGTTCTCTATTACTTTTACACTAAAACAAATGGTCCTCTCTCTCTCTCTCTCTCTCTCTCTCTCTCTCTCTCTCTCTCTCTCTCTCTCTCTTTCTCTCCCCTCCCTCCCTACATAATTCCATATGGCATTTTCACTTTTCATCTGGCTATGTTATCTTCTGTTATGGCCAGAGGCTCCTCCCTTTGTTTCCCTATCTGTGGAGAAATCATTAAGGTGATAATTGATCTATTCCAATTGCTGTAGGAAGGCTGCCAGCTTTGCTGACAATGTGACCATTTTGTCACTGATTCTAAACACGTTCCTAAAACTTCAGTAGTGGAACATCTACATTTGTTCACCTCTGAGTATTTGTATTCCCAACTGCGGGAAACGACCATGTTTCTTCCTCCCAAGAGGACCGAAAGCCACCAAGATTGTGTCTGCTGATCTAAAGTCAGATTTTATCTCAGTCATTGGTGTGTATTGTTATTAATTTTGAATACATGAAGGCAGAATGGTAAAACAGTGATTGCGTGGAGAGAGAAGGTCCAGTACTCTGTTTTTATAGATAACGGTACTATGACAAGCTTTCCTCTGTTAATTCTGTTAGAGTTCTTTACACTGTAATTGTGCCTTTCCTCTCTTTAAGGATTTCAGTACATACCTTCAAGATAAATATGGAACATTCAAATATGTCTAATGATGAGAATTAAAATAAACCTAGCTGAGATTTCTAAAAATTACTGAAGAATCAGTGCATTATTATTTCTTAGTAGAAGGAAAGTGGTGCTATGGAGAAATGAATAGTAATTATATAGTTTTTATGTATATTTTTTGCTTGTAAACCTATAATGTGAAAGAAGCATGTAAAATCATAGCGATATTTTTCACACTGATTAGAACTAACTTAAAATTGAAATTTTATTTTATTTACAACATTAATGACTGTTGGCTGAACAATTTCTAAAAGGACTACCACTTCCCAAGATATCTAGCCTCATTTAAGGG
The DNA here is from genome assembly GCA_004027455.1 of Hydrochoerus hydrochaeris. Classification (NCBI taxonomy): domain Eukaryota; kingdom Metazoa; phylum Chordata; class Mammalia; order Rodentia; family Hydrochaeridae; genus Hydrochoerus; species Hydrochoerus hydrochaeris. Next base: position 23,449 of record PVLA01000502.1, read on the forward strand.
GAAACATACACAAATGCTTGGGCATACATGCATACACATGGTGTAAAAAGTAAAGAACAAGAGAAAAAAACACCTAACATGTTATATGACTTGATTTCATTCCATTTTATTTATTTATTTTAAAAAGAAAAACAGAAAAAAAAGAATGGAAATGATGCAGAATTTCAAAAAAAGTAGGAAATTAACATTTGTTAATATATTGCATAATGTTATCTCAGAAGTAGTTGTTTAGGTTACAAGATCTAGGCAGAAAATAATCAATCAGAGAAGAATGTTAAATGTTGTAGAAGGGAAAGCAAATTGGTACTTTTCTTGATTATTTCAAATAATGTCAAGTATCTTGGTCAGGGCTACTCCAGAGGATTTCTGCATCGTCAGTCTAAGCCTAAAAAAAATGTAAACTCTCATAGCCGGTTGGATAGTATTCCAAGTGTTATAGTCCGTGTTTATCTTTTATTAAACCTGAGTGAGTTAAAAAAACTTAATACCTAGACAAGAAATATTAATCCACTGAAATAAAATTAATTTATACAAAAATTATAAACAAATAAATAAAACACAAGAAGCAAATAAAAACAAGTATACAAATGAGTTTTAAAGAAACACATATAGTCAAGATCTTTTCAAACTTTGACAAATACTTTGATAAAAGATTAAATGTAGTAGAAAATGATTTTGGCAGGTGAGTTTGAGCAGGGCTCATGAATGCTAATGTGGCCACTTCAGATTTGATGACTCGTGGCCTCTAAATCAGACAGTAAGACTAAAATGATGAAAGAGATTCCCCAGAGAAAAAGTCTTGAAATTAGTTCCAGGTAAAATATACATTTCAAATGCTGAGATGAACAAGCAACTTGGGAAAATGCAAGGTATGGTAGACAGAGCTTTGAGAGTGACTCTGGACTGAATGTCCCCTCCCAAACTCATGGGGAAATTAACCCTCCATTAAAAAAAATACTTTAAAGAGAATAAAACCAAGTAAAACAGAATAAAGACAATCAAAACAAAACAGTGAAAGTGATATAGAACTTCAAAACAGGATGAAAAGAAATAAAAAAATGGTTACCATAGTGCCTCTTGTTATCTTTAAAATACAATCAGACATAATAAAATCAAACAAAACAGCATAACATAAAATTAATGAAAAAAATGATATTGGAGAAAACAAAACAATAAAACAGAACAAAACAAAATAGAACAATATTCAATTTCAAAAACAAGACAGAAGGAAATAATTCAAAGTTACTATATTGTACATTGTTACCCTCTAAATAGATGCTCAGACTACTAGATTTAGACCTGCAAAGTAAATTAAACAATACATGTAATAAGTTACTTTTGTACCTCAGTTGCTATCAACTTAAGACTGTGACCCTCCAAATCAGTCAGATGGTTATGGCACAGAGGGTGAAGATTGGGGGCTTTTCTTGACTTCCATCCCTTGTGCCAACTGGCTTACAGGAAGGGTGAATTGTCCTCATGTTTTTCTTCCCAGGCCCACATGGCTGCCACTGGCTCACAGATTCACCTGCCATTTTGTTGTTATTAAGAAGCAGAGTTTTAAAGAGGTGATTCCACCATGAAAAAGGGTAAATGCTGTAATCAAAGATCTGGTTTATCGTCAAGTGAATAAGTTCCTTATGAAAGGATGAGTTTGGCCTCTTTTTCTTCTCTTTTTCTTCTCTTTGCTCTTCCTTTATAGTATGAAGCACAGCTAATTACAGGTCAGTAGTCTTACTCTAAAACACTGAGAAATAGTTTTCTGTCCATTATGATCTATCCCTATTCATTCTGTATAGCAGCACAAAGCATACTAAGAAAAGAGGCACAAGAAGGCAGCTTGAGGTAAAGTTGGGAGAGCTTGTCAGTCCCAGATGTCATGGTGAAATGCAGGGCTACTAAATACAATGGGCAGAAAAAAAAAGATGATCACAGAGTTTGATGAGTCTAGTCATGCTTTTAAAAAACACTTTATGTAAGCATTAGATTTTACTTTGCTCTCATATGTATAATAAAAACAGGCAACTAACTTTTGAATGCATCAAATTTTCCCTTTTGATCTCCCTCTTTCATTCTTTGTGTATAAATGTGAATTTGCAAGTGTGTACTTCTGTGTGTGCTTCATTTCCAGAATAATCTGTGAGGCTATCATTTTTTAATAGAAATTTCTGGTAGACTCACAATAGATCATAAGCTATAAACTTAATTTTTTTATGTCATAGGATAAGCAAGAGAAGACATACACGCTATAGAAAGTTCACTTACTTTGATTTACACAATGTCAACTGAATTCAATAAGAAAAAATGGTATTTTCAATAAAGGGTACAGGAACAACTTGGCCTTTATTGGAAGACATGTGAACATTATATTTTTCTTTATATTAAACAACAAAAATTACTTACTGAAAAATCATAAATCCAAGAGTGAAATGGAAAACAACAAAGCTTTTGAATTAACACACTATAAGAGGACATGCTCATGATCCTGATGTAGACAAAGGTTTTAAATAGAACCCAAAAAGCAATGTAAAATAAACTTCAGTTAATTTAAGTAAAATTTATGGCATTCTATATACACAGATAAATATATAAATGATAAAACAAACAGTAGCCTGAAATTCAGAATAAATTGATTTCTTAGAAATAAGAGAAAAATAAGCTAACTTATTTTTCTAAGTGAACAAAAATCTTTAGACATGTTTGGATTGCAATATCATCAGATATTATATAAACATCATAAAATATAGCAGCAATACTCCTTGATGAAATACAAATTAATTTCACTGTGAGATTTTTCTGCTCATTTAATGACTAAAGCTGAAAAGACTGATAGTATCAAATGTTGGTGAATATGTTAAGTGAGACAACGCTCCTATATGTGTTGCTATTTAAATGTTAAATCTAGGAGGATTTTTCACAGAACTTGGCAATAGGTACTAAATTTAAGTGGTTACTCTATGAGTAATAATTTTAGTCTTAAGTTTATAATCACATAAAAGAGTACATATGTTCTGAAAAGATATGACTAGAAAAAATATTTTTTTATTGATTTGAGATAGAAATTGGAAAGAACTCAAATTTCCATCACAGGACAGTGAGTAAATAAAATATGACTTACTATAGAACGGAATTAATTCTACTGAGAAATGCATTAAAATTAAGCTATTGATAGACAATGAAATGCCACAGATATTTGGAGCAAATGAATTTAGACAGTACTCTGTGTGACTTATGTATTTCAATTTCTAGATCAAAATACTGACAATAGCAGAGCTCAAAATAGTGGACCCTTTCCAGTAAATACTGCTAAGTGCTAAGGTGAACAGGAGCTTTTTGAGGGCAGCATTCTCTTTTATGACCATTTATCTGGCAGTCCTACAGTGCATGTGGGTGTTAAAGTTCATCAGGCTGATGATACTGTTACTAGTGTATTTCTCTGTGCATGATATGTCAGGAAAAACTGAAAAACACATTTGTCTAAATTTTCACTTTCCCAAATTGCAAACTGATCTTTTAAATTACCTCTATAGAATTCCAACAGGATGCACCAGTGACTGAATAACAAACTGAAGCAGTGTCAATTCAGTTTGAAATCAAGTATATTACAATGTGTCTTCATGTAATAAACACCACCAGCAACAACAAAAAGCCAGCCCATGAGAAATCATGCGTACCAGAGAGGAGGAGGGGGAGGAAGAGAATGAGGAGGGAAGGGCAGAGAGGGAGGCAAGAAGGGGATAGGAAGAGATTTTTGCACATTTTATTTTATGAGTACGGAACTGAACTAATTAACCTGTTTTTTTTATCAAAAAATGAAAATATCTATCGGTATCAAGGACTGATTTATCAAGAAGCATGTGCTTGGAAGCACAGCCAACATCAGGAAATGACAGAAAGTGTTGGTATCAAAGTAATCTAGGGAAGATAAAGAGTGCAGAAATGCTGAAGATTGTGCAAATCATGGGTTAATATAGGCAGAACTGAACACCTCAGATGACCTTCTTCCAGATTTTTCCCTATGTATTCTATGCATCAAATTAGGAAACTTCCAATTTTAAAGGCAGCTGCTATTCCTTTTATAATTTGTGTATATATACCATATGGTCTTGGTGATTTATTGGATTTGAATTACTCTTCTTGCTCTATAACTTACATTTGGATGTCAGTCTTTGTCAAAAGCACCATCTGATGCTCTGTGAAAACTACATTAGCAATAGAAAATTTTGAAAGTTCTCTCAGGTATTCTCATATAAACAGTACTTCCATTTTTTTTTTCAGTTTTTGCCTTTTTTTCTTGCAATTTTTAAATTTTCCTCAGGACTTAGATCTCTCATTGTTGTTTCCTTTTTTTCTCAATATATAAGCACATTTAATAAATTCTCTAGAATATTTTGTGTTTTGATTATAATTTATAAGATTTGATTAATTGTTGAGTTTTAAACTATTTGATTTAATTAATAATCTGTTAAATATTTTATCTAGTGTTTGGAAATGTTTAAATGCTGTGAATAATGAAGTAATAAATAGAAAAAATATTTCACATTATCTAATTTGATTATTGTCTTACAAAACTTTTAAGGTCCCAAATATACTTTCAAGTTGTGCCTTCAAAACTTTGACAAGTCACTAATTATGATATGTAGGTAAACTAAATAAACATAACATTCATATTATCTAAGTGACGATGTCCTTAATTTTTACTTCAGTAAACATGTTATGTATAATGTGACCTGAAATTTTCATGTAAGTTCATTTTATACAAACAAAAGTGCTTGTTTATTTGTCATTCACATGCATAAACATTAATATCATTCACATACATAAACATTAATATCATTCACATACATAAACATTAATACATTTCATTTCTATGATTCACAATTATCAAGCATTAGCAAATGTTAGATAGCTACCGCCTTTTAAATAATTTATACATATATATATATATATATATATATATATATATATATCATATAATCTATACAATTAAGCTTGTGTACTTTGTGTGTAGCTTATCATGTAAATCTTGAATGTGCATGCTGAGAAACTTAATCCTAATTTCTCTTCCTGCCTGATGACTTATAAAATTGCTTCTGTAAGCTTACTAGGTGTATTTATTTTTTTTAAAAAGTATATAAACATATAAGATTTGGTTTAGACATGCCTATTTTGTGTAATAAAATGTGTTGGATATTATACTGTGTCAGATGACAACTTTTAGAAAATATGTATGGAATTTAAGAGAGATTTTTAGTTCTTTTTAAAAACAGACAATGTAGTTATCTTAAAGTTCTAAACAATTCTCTCTCTCTCTCCCTTTCTCACTTTCAATTGCTAAATTTAAGAAGAAACATTTCTCGTTTCTTATACAGATTGTTCTAGGTTAACATGATCTTTTTTATTTTCAGGGGTCGTCTTTGGGTCTTTGGGCTGTGCAGGTGTCGAACGATTTGCACAAAGAAGCAGGACAGACTTCTTTTCTGCAGATATGTGATGTCTCTATTTCTGCAGCAGTGAATTTAATTAAGAGATCACGTTTTTGCTGGCCACTAGTGGCCAGTCACAGAAAGACAAATGCTGCTTGATCCCATTTACAGGAATAATGCAAAATAATAAAACTCTTGGATCAAAGAGTAGTATGGAGATTTCAAGAGCTAAAAAGGAAATGGATATTGCTGCACTATATATATATATATATATATATATATATATATATATATATATATATGGTTTTAGTTATGCAAGATAAATCCTAGAGATTTGTTGTACAGCACTATGCTTATAGTTTAAGTTAGTGTGTTGTACACTTAAAAAAGTTTTAAGAGGAGAAATATTAAGTCTTCTTGTTTTAATAATGTCTAAATTTAAAACATTTCAAGAAAAAAAGATATGTGTGGGTCGCGGTGGGGCACACCTGTAATCTCAGTACTCAGGAGGCTAAGGCAGGAGGATCGTCAAGGTCAGCTTGAACTACAAAGTGAGTTCAAGGCCAGCCTGAACCATATAGCGAGACCCTGCCTCAAGAAAGACTAAATTAAAGACCCTCTCCCTCTTCAAAAGAAGGTACTATTTTTGCCCAACAAAACACGTATTTGTGAAGGAAGGATAAATCTATAGCATGGTATTCATGAATTTACTTTGAGATTTTAAAATTCTTAAGCCTAAGAAACCATCTATTGCCCTCCTATTGTAGCTCCCTTTGTGTAGAACACTATGACAGCCAAATTCCACAGTGTCATTTTCAAGTCTACAGCTTTTAATGGAAGTGGTACACTCACCTTATAACTCGAATCTAGAGTTTTCTGTCTAGAGATCACCTTGTTTTTCTCATTATCATCATGAGAATAATAGAATACAACTCACAAGTCTATGATAAAAACTAAATATATGGATGTATGTAAAGGTTTTAGAACATTCTAGGATGATGTAAGAACCTAATTAATGTTAAATAACTTTATTATTAGTGATTTCAATCTCGGTAAGACTTTTTCCTTATCTATCATATTACCTGCGATGTTATACTGCTAGTCCTATACTGTACGCTGATTTTTAATCCTTAAATTAACCTTTTAGACATGCAAGCATACTGAAGTTTCTTCACAGTGAATAGCAACTTCTGTCTCTATCAACAAACTCCTCATGTCCCAGCAGTGTCCCTTCTGCTCATTCTCCATCCATTCCTAAGGATTCATAAGGATACACGAGGTCACATACTTTATATAGAAAAGAAGTTTATATTTTGCACAGTGTTAGCAGAATGAGACTGCCCTCTGCTGAGTTGCAGTGCGGGCCCCTTGTTTGTATCAGATGATGGATGCATCCTGGGGGAAGCACGTGTGAGATAGAGATACTATATGGGTGTGTTAGGCAACTTTTCACCCCTGTGACATAAATGCCCAAGTTACATAAGAAGAGGTTTATTTTGGGATGGTCACAGTTTCAGAGGTTTAGCACTTGGCAGAAACATCACGGTAGACAGGCATGGCATGGGAAAACTGCTTGTTCACGGTGGCTGAGAGTACAGTCGAAGAGCATGAGACCATGACAGATGTGGCCTCTCAGGAAGGCCCCCAGAGTCCCACTGCCCCAGCAGGGTCCCTGCTGCAAATAGCACATTCTGCTGTGAATCTCAGTAGATTAATGCACCGCTGAGTGTAGCGTCTTCATGATTCACTCACCATTCCAGGAGTCTCCTGCTCAAGCGAAGCTGATAATTAAGGCTGAGTGGAACATATGGCAAGGAAACAACCATGAGAACAAAAAGGAATCAGGACAAAAAGTTTCCAGCCATGTAGAAAAAATACTTTTCATCTGTTATAAGAGGTGAATACAGGAGAGAATACATGGGAGATTATATGATGACTACATGATAAATAACCATCTTATAAAAACTAACTAGGGCCCCATAAGAATCATATTAGTCCTTCTTAGCACAGGGTCCTTGATGTACTAATGTTCTGCAGGGCTTCACCTGTTAAATGTGTCATTGCAGCTTACACTGTCACAGCACCACACAGACCTGCTTCTAATCCATAAGCCTGGAGAGCACAAATAGGCCATATCTATCTAAAACTAAATTCTATTTGTCTCTGTGGTTTTTGCCTTTTTCCTTTGTTTGTTTATGTGTTATTTCAAATAATTTGAAAATATAGGATCCTCAAACCACTCTATACAGGACAAAAGATAAGATCAAATGTCTGATGGCACAGGAAATCTCCTACCCTAGAAGTCCTGTTTTAGTTAGCAGGACGGACAACATTGAAGAAATCATAGGAATAGTTGTGAAGCAGTAACCATGACACATTCTTTAAAGGACAGATGGCTGAAATGGTCCTGCCAAGAATGGCTATTAAAGTCTTCCGTGAGTCGGTGAGAGCAGATTGGGAAATTACTCATCTCGCAGGATGTTACTGAGAAGGGAGGGAAGAGTGAAAAAGAGAGAGATTTCTAGGAAGGTGAGGAAATAGTGCTCTTCTGGTGCAGAGGGGCTCTGGTGAGTGCAAGAGAATGAAGGAAAGCAAGAAAAGTTGGAAAAAAAGAGAAGGGGTAGGAGTGTGGGTTGCAATTGATGGAAAACCAGCTAAAACCCTACTGGAAAAAATTTTGGCAGTAGGTTCCTTTATTCCTTCATGCAAAGCAAAAGAAATTTCCTTTGACACTGTTTTCAAGTAGGGACTTGGTACAGTTAGATGCTCTACATGCAAAATTGTACCTTTGGCTAGGTTGAGAGTAAAACATTAAGTAGAACAAGACCAAAGTGGTTACAGAAAAGGATGATCTTAAAGTGTAAATGAATTCTAAATCAGTGGTACAAGACATAGTAAGGGTAGAGCTTTAAGGAAATGAACATCGGAAGAGACCAGGAAGCCAAAGCTTCGTGACTGGCAGTCGAGGCATGATATTTGAAACAGACAAGGAGCCAATTTGAGACTATATGAAAGTTCACACTATTGATAAAGAGAAACAGAAAAAAAATTCTACTCTTTTTGAAGAACAATACAGGTCTTTGGAACTGTGCATTTCATAATACTACAAAAGCTAACGAGTGAGTTTTAGTATCCAATGAAAATTCAATTGCTTTTTATTTTGTGAACTCTAGGAATCTGTATTTAGCTATTTTTTAGTTGAGAATGACCCATGGATAAGAGATGGAAAATGAATTTTTTTTTACTCAATAGATGAACAAAAACCAACATACAATATACAAACTTACGGTCATTGAAACTCTGTTGCAAATGATTTTTATACTACTCATGAAGTAATATGTATAGCCTGATTCAATAGGCTTAATACATATTTGCCTTTTTAAATTTTGGATTTTTAAAATACATTTTGCCTCATGCACTGATAGTTTCTGAAATACAGATGCTTCTACAGGATGCATCTAATTTTTACTTTCTTGAAACTCATGAGATAGCAATAACAATACCTAGCAATATTTAAAATATCCTGCTAGCCCAGTAGAATGAAGGAAACAGCATAACATTTTATACCTAAAGTGTTCATTTTCCTCCCTCTCCAAGTTCCCTAGCTCCAGATAATCAACATTAGATTTTGATTCTAAAATTTATATTAATTTCATCATTACTATTTAAGTTTTTATTTTATTATTTGAAAAGCTAAGATACATGGACTATTTTAAATTTGTTACACCTGTATCAAATACTAAGGTAGATGAATCTAATAGATTTATTGCACTGTAAAAGGGCTTTCTATCCACCAGAAGAGAAGGATAGAATATATTTCTTCTTTATTATTAGAAGGCAAGAGCGAATAGACAGTTGAGTTTAATATGGGAGAAAGTCTCACATGGATGCAGACTGGCTTATTCATCAAACTGAAGTTTATGATGAGAGCAATAAATAAATCTATTCACCCCTCATCTTTAGAGGATACCTGTGGTGCTCTGGGAAATGACTTCAATAATTGTATCCAGACTTAGCTTCAACTAGCATATTGAATATTAGTCCCCATGGAACTTCTGTAATTACCAACTGTCATGTGAAAATTTTCATCATTTTTCATGGGAAGAATAGAAAAAGAATATATATGGCTGACTCGCTTAAATTGACAATTGACAGGCAGGTGAAAGCAAAATGAAGATTTGGGTTCTGATTATGGAATCATCTCGGGAGGTATTAGGATCACTGGGATGTACACATTTTATACATATTGACTCCTCTCTCCTCTGTTTTTAAAATCACATGTATAATTTAAGCACAGTAACAATTACAGCAAGTACAATTAATTCATTCATTAAGGGGAGTTTACTATGGTATTGAAGGCAAAAGGAATGATTTCTAAAAATAAAACCTTTTAAATTAATGTCATGTTTTTTCCAGAGGAGAAAGTTCCATAAGGAGATTTTTTTCCTGTTGCTTCTTGGCAAAGGGGGAGTCAAGATTTTGTCCTAGATGTCTGTGGTATGGTGAGGTACAGTATAAATTGCATCTGGAGACCAGCATTATATATTTTTTTTAACTTGGCAATTCAGAACTTTCTTAAAGTAAACCAAATCTCATCTCTTGTCAAATAGGTATAAGAAGCACCATTTTCTCGTGACAGTTCAAGTTGCAATTGATATGTAAGTACAATTTGATCTTGAGATTTCCTGGACAACTTGTCAGGTAGTCTAGGAAACTTGATCCGCTCGCAAAGTTATTCACTGTGGGGAGTGATTTTGATGTCTTTTTTTTTTTTTTCTTATCAATTTGCTGGTCATGAATTTCTTCAGAAATGTGCTACTTGGATTTAAATTATCTTATTAAATATATTTTGATTGGAATGAGACTTATTAAAAAAGAATTGCTAGCTAACATATAATGTGAGTGACAAGTAGGAAATACTGCAACCAGGATTACTTGGCAGTGTCAGGAGTGTGTGTACACATGACAATGATCAGAATTACTTTTGAACTGAAATCAGCCACTTTCTACTCTCTGGAATTTGAAGAGCAGTTTGATTTTTCTAGGTCACAAAGTCTTATTTGTAATTTATAAAGAGAATTGCATTGCTGCCAAGAGCTGAACTTGGAATCAGGTGAGTTTTGTCCCTTGCTAACGATACAGCTGTGGGGAAATTATTTAATCTCCTTATACTTTGGACATCACATCTTAAAATGGAAATATAATAATTTCATTAAAGAAGATAGTCATGTTTCTTTTCAAATAGGGTATCTCAAAGATCTATGTGATATTTCCTAGTCTGCCTGCTCACATTTGAGGCTATGAAATCAGAAACAAGAAGTAATTTAAAAAATAAGTTTGATCAGCCCCAACTTTGCAAAGAACAAGTAACCTTAGGTACAAAAGGTAAATATCATTTTAAAATCTCTAAAACAAAGGTGTTTTTAAAATATACAACCAATTGCAGAATAATTCTAGATTTACTTGAAAATAAAAACTAATTGCTTATAAGTTTTCATAATAATACACACAGGTGAAAAATAAGTCAATCTACTATTATCATGAACTAATGAATTTTTTGAAGTCCAGTATATATTTTTCACTTTTTGCTATAAAGAAATGTGGAAAAATGAGAAATTATTTTTCATAGTACTGCTTTTTATGTTATTAAAACTATATATGCATACCTATGTGTGCATGTCTTTTTTTCTTTTCAATGTGGACTTTTTTATATTTAACACAAAATCAAAATTACTTAGAAATTTATTAAAAAATGCAGTGAAATATGTTTTCTCAATGTTTACAGCAAATGAATAGCACAATATGATTTTTACTAAGATATTTGGGAAGTTTTCCTATTTGATTAGAAACATCAACACAAAGAAATAAACAGTAGTTTACCTCTGAGGTAGTATCAACCAGTTGCCATGAGAAAAAGTGGCCTGGCAAGAAAGACATCATTACCCATTTCTTTCACTGAAGTCCCATCTATACTAGCTCCCAAGAGCTTACTGAAGAACATAGGATTCTCTTTGAGTCTCCAAGGAGAACCATCATCACATCGCACTATTGCAAGTTAACCACACTTTCAGTGTGAAGGACCACATAATGTCCTTGCATTTCATATTTAATTGCTGCAAATGAGCTGAATGGTACGGTGAGCTGTCCTTCATCAGTATCCACTCTACTGGCATCCAAGCAGCTAACAACTGCAGACAAAACTGACACAAAGAAGCAGATTCTGTCTCTACCGTCCTTAGGTTGGACTACCACTCTGCTCAAATTTTTAGTTATTTTTCATCAAAATCATCTCTGCCTTAAAAGGCCAAATACAGTTAAGTTTGAAATAGCCTTCTAGTGCTGTAATAATGTAGACTTTTTAGCATTTTGTTACTTATGTAAGATGCCAGTTTTAGTTTAGAAATTTTTAAGTCAATTAATGCAATGCTAATTTAATCTATTCTGTAGCAGTCATAGAAAAATTATGTTTAAATTCAACAGAATGTTTCCTAAGGGCCCTGAAAGTGAAAGACACTGTCTTGTGTGTATCTCTAAACTTGGGGGATTATCATAGCTGACACTTGAAACTTGAAGACTTTTAATTGGCTGCTTGTTTCTGCCCATGATTAACAGGATCTGAAGCAGAAACATCATCCAAAAACGACATGGAGAAACAAACTTTTTTATGTTCCCGTGCCTGGGAAGCAGGGGAGGGAAAGAGTATCAGAGGGAAGGGGGAAAAGAGGAGACACAGATGCCAAGGCTATGCATGTATCTGTAATCTACTCCGACATAACTGACGGTGTGTTCCACATGATCCCCCAGGCAGATCTCAAAGAGGCAAGTTGATCCTCCACTCAAAACTACTGTATTCCACCCCTTGTCAATTTAAACACCTAAAGACATCTCCTTAAATCATACTTATCACCAAATAATGACAATGACAATTTTATAATTCTGGCTACTCTAATACAAATATCTTGCATATAAGCATAAATACAACAATCCCTTAGGATAGATTCCAAAGTATTTAAAATGATGATTATTATTTGATAAAATAAAAGAAAAATATTAACACTTTATATAATAAATCTTCCAGGAATATTTATCTTTCTTGTCATTTTTATTTTTTATTTTTTGAGACAGGTTTTCACTATGTATGCCAGGCTGGACTTGACCTCACTTTGTAGCCCAGGATGACCTCAAACTCACTGTGATCCTCCTCCTCCAAACTCCTGAATGCTGAGTTTATGAGAGTGCACTACCATGCCTGGATCCCAGGAATATTTTTCATTTTAATGTGATAACTTTATAGCATATGTGGCTGTTCAGGTAGAGTGTCCACTTGATCGACTTTGGAATTAAGTTTTAATTTCATTCTAATTTATATGGTTGTTTTATGTTTGCCCTTAATTCATCTTTCTATTCTATGTTTGTTAGATCTATGCTTAATTAACTTGAATCTTTATACAATAAACATAGTTCCAAAATAATAGTATATAAAAAGAAAAAAAGAGACCACACTACTATTAAAGAGACTACAACTATTTAAATAATCTTTAACAGTTCAACCTAGTACCTGTTATATAGGCACTCAACACATGTTGACAATGCATTTATAAGCTATCATTTTGATATTAAACAAAAATTAATAAACTCATTATACAGAATATAGTGAAAAACTGCTTATCTCCTGATAGTTTGATCCTAAAATTAATAGAGGAAAAATAAAGGAGTGAACAGGAGTTCATATTTGACTTAATTTTACAGATTGGTTATTCTACTCAGTAATTTTATATTTGCTTCTTTGTTTCTAGATGTGCCCCAGAGAGGCTTTTCAGAGGTAGTTGGAGCTAGAGTTCATGATTTATTCATTGTCTAATGCTGGGATTAAGGGTGTGAGTGCTCCACCTGCCCTAGGGCCAGTAGACTGCATACAATGTAAAAGACAAAAAGAGGCTTGCCTTCTTTCTCTTTCCCTTGTTGATTTTGTTTCTTCTGATGCCATGGACTGTTGTTTCTTGACCCTGAGTCACCCTGCCTTGGAAACAGACAATTTTAGACCAAAACCTCTACAAACTGTGTGCAAAATAAACCTATTCTCCTTTAACTTTAGGTACTGGGTGTTTTGTCTCAGCGATGAGATAAGTAAGTAACGGAGACAGCAACCTTATAAATTTCTGTAATTTATTAAGAAAATTTACATACACTATAATTCATAACATATAAATATACTTAATAAATGCTACTTACTGTTGTAAAAATTTTTGCATTTTTCAGATTTCTCATTCATGAAAATAATAATTCCTTGTTTCAAAGTTTTTTATAACTGAGCAGTTTTGTTGTTGATTTTTTTAAGATTAATGTGTTTCTTCTTAACTTTATTTCTAATTAGTTTATATTTTGTTGTGATTTTAATTTACATTTTAATATTAGTTTATATCTTGTTATTATGAATTTATATCATATTATATATTCATGTTGGTTACTGTTAACATAAGCAGTTTTGTTTTGTTCTGTTTTGTGAGACAAGGTCACACTGTGTAGTGTAGGCTGGTCCTGAACTGTGTAGCACAGGGTGGCCTCCAACTCACAGTGAGCCTTATGCCTCCTCCTCCTGAGTGCTGGGATTACTGGTATATCCTACCACAAGGACTTTTCTTTTAATTTTTTTTATGTATTTGCATTGTCATTTATTTTTCTAAATTTACTACTTCAGTCTTATCTCCTTTTGCACTTCTTGCGTTTTACTGTTTTTTTCTTATATTTCTTCATAGCATATTTCAGTGCTAAAAGTTTAAAGAACAATATTAGATAAAAAGTACATAATGAGCCAATCAGACCATGGAACTAATAGAACTAGGAAGGAAGTTAAACCCTGCCAGTGAGTCAGATAGAGCACCGAACAGGGAAAACCAGGGAAAAAGCTAAGCTCCCACCTCTGAGATGACTGGTAGTTGAGCCGGGGAGAGATGAACAGGTGCCCCCACCTCAAGAGTGACCAGCTGAATTGGAGGAACTGTATTGTTTGATTGACTTTGCAAACCTAAAGCCTATAGCAACTAGAGAACAACAATATGCAAAATAGCAACTATTGCAGATTTCCTACTGTCTTATTGTTGTATTGATTCATTTTATTGTTATTTTGTTGTCTTTAAAATTAAATTAAAAATAAAGAAAAAAGTACATAACAAAGAGTTTTATTCTCCTTAGTTTAGTGGTGATGACTATTATTTCAAAGTTAGTGAGATATTTGCTGTTGATTTGAAATGCATTTTCTTACATGTTACAAGCATTTCTATTTATTAGTAATTTTATTTTTAAAAATCAATATACATACGTACATATTTAAGCATGGAATTTAATACTTCTATGATAGAAAAGAGTTTGTGCTATCTCTTGTGTTTATATGCTTTAAAATAGAATGGAAAACTCATGGTTAATTACTAGTGATCAACTTTATGATCAAAATTAATTAGCAGACATATTTTAGATATAAAATGTTATAATAAATTGTTGAATAAATAGTTAAAATTTATTAACCAGCCTGGCTGTTTGTTCTACTACAATCTGTAGTATTATGCATGTGGAATATTCTGAAATGAGATACTACGACATTTCTTCCACCTTTTAGATTATAGACCTGCAAATAAAGTTCTTTATGAAAGTGAAAAACGTTACCAACTATTGTACATATTAATTTAAAGCTTCTATTCCTGGATTTTATAAGAAGAATTATGGTGGAAAAAATACAATAACATTTGTTTGTTGGGTTTTATTGTAAATCAGTGATTCTCAAGGTTGAGGCATTTGAAATGCAGGAGACACTTGGCAATGTTTCCTGGCAGTTTTTTCCACCAGTGGAGGAGGCAATATGCCACTGAGGTGTCATGACTCATAAGGCCCGAGAAGGCTGGTAACCTTGTGTAGTACACAGGCAGAAACGCTACAAAACTCAAGTGCCAATAGTCTCCCTTTCAGTAATTTATATTGAAAAGAAAATGATGGACCAGAACCCACGCAAAACCAGACCAGACAGTCTGCCGGGAGACAGCAGCCTTACTAGTCAGGGGTGGACTGCGGCGTGGACCAAGACAGCCACCGTCTGGCTTGGGGAAAGGGATTTTAAAGGTTTTTTTTTTTTTTGGGGGGGGGCGGTTAGGAGCTCTGCAGGTGAGCCAGGTGCAAGCAGCAGAGTGTGACACAGTGGTCATCAGGTACCCTCCTGGGCTGGGTTGACTTTTGAGGTTGGAACAGTTCTGAGAAGCTTTTTTTTTTTTTTTTTTTTTTTTGTAGTCCAATGTAACAGGATGACCACTGGGGAAGTTTCTCTTCTTGCCACCCAAGCATGAACAGGCTCCCGGGGCAGGCTGACCCTGTATCCCAGCCTTTTGTTTTTAGGAATCAGGCGATGAAGTCTTTTTGGCTGCTGTAGGCTGGCTTGGGGCAAAGTGGGAAGGCTAGGCTGGGAAGGTGACCATCAGGATCAGCTGTGGGCACCATCTGGTAAGAGATGCCTGAGAGGAGCATCTGGTTAAAACTTTGGGTGGTGACTTCTGTGACCATGTTGTGGACTGGGGAGATGAGACGGCGTGAGCAGAACATGACGCAGAGGCCCGCGAGGGGGCCCAGGAGTGGTGAGAGCCAAGAGGGGGGCTCAGAAGAGAAATTTAAGGGGGAAGGCAGAGTTAGCAGCCTGATGTGCTGTAGGTGGGGTCTGAGAGTAGATATAAGGGTCAGGTTACAGGAATATGGGGGGCTGAGAGAGCCTGAGTGGGATCTATGATAACAGGTGGCAAAGGAATCTTGGCAACTGGGGTAAAAAGGAATAGTGAAAATGTAGCAGTATGAGGCAGTGCAGTGTGAGGGCGAACTGGCATTATCTCCTTGTAAATAGCTCTGGCGTCTTGGACTAAGCGATCGGAGCTGTTGGGTTTGAGGACAGGGAGAATAGGGGTGTCATAAGGTAAGTGACCTTTAGAAATTCATTAGGTAACAAGCAGTGGGTTATAGATTTGAGCTTCTATTGAAGTTTAGAGGCTTCTGGGTATTGGGGAACAGAAGGGAAGACTGAGGGGTATTTGAGGCAAATTAGCAGTGGAGTGACGTGAGTGGCACGAGTGGGATTAGAGGTGTCTCAGACTGTAGGGCCGACCAGGGGAGGAGAGGGGCTGAGTCAGTGGGAAATGATGGTTGGGACTGGAGTATGAAAGCCGTGGGGAGAGAGACAGATAAGAGAAGTTGACTTTTGGGAATTTTTTTTTTTTTTTTGGTCAAAAAGAGGTACAGGACAAGTTGGAATATGACAGCTGTGTATAAAGAACAAAATGCAGAAATTTTTTATAACATTTAAATCTCATATCAACTTAAACTCAATTCTCGCAACTACAGCTATACATTTTGGAAGTACTTACAGCGTTATGGTTGATACATTGTGTCAATTTGAAAAGTTTAGAACTTTAACTGAGAAGACTCAGCAGGGAACCAAGGTTCTCACTTTGTAAATAACCTCATTCTGGGAAAGGAGAGCAAGGAGATTTTGTGAGTGCTACTCCTGCCCTGAAGAGTTGGGGTGGCCTGCATACAATAAAAGGGAGGAAAAGAGTCTTTGCTTTCCTCCCTTTTTTGTTCTGGCTGCTGCATTGAACTGTTACGCCTGTGCCATGACACTCCGCCTTGCAGTCAGCTGATCATGGACTGAAACCTCCACAAATAGTGAGCTAAATAAGCCTTTCCTTCCTTCACTTGAGGCATCATGTATTTTGCCTCAGCAAGGAGAGAAAAGTAATCAATACAGAGAGCTTGGGCCCCACTTGGGTCACTTGCTATGAATTCTGAAACCTGCAGTAAGGATGCATCACATACATGTGATACAAATGAATATTAATTTCTCCTTCATTTATTTAATTCTGTTACCATATGCAGGAAATGTTTTGTAGAGTTTCCCATACTATTTTATATCTACCTTTTATTCAGATTGGATTTCATTGTTGGAAAGGATGATACATTCAACATCAAATCTCTTTTTTAAAGGAAACCTAGGAAGCATGTGAGTGTTAGGGAGAAGGCTACAAGGGAATGAACATTTCGATTGTTTTGTAAACATAGCACTGAGTGCTCAAGTGCTGGAATCCCTGATGCTACGTCTCTTCTTAACAGTGATGCAAGCAGTATTGCCTTAAACAAACCAATTATAAATTCAGGTTTGGAATATATTAGCAGTCTATAATCTGCAATGTGCATAAATAACAACATCAAGTCAATCAAACGGTTGCTCTGGATTTACAGTCGTGTATACACTTCATTTAGATGGGGTGGTCAAAGTCAAATTCAAGCATTGATTGCAACTGGCTGTATCTGTATAGCAAGAGCTTACTCTTGTTTGACAACCAAGTTACATTTAACTCAAATATTGAGAGGTTTAATTATTTAATTATTAAAGATTATCTTTACCTCTGCTAGAAACTAATGCAATACAAAGAAAAAGAAACCTATCAGTTTAATAGATACAGCTGTTTATCTCTTAAGTATTCCCAAGAAGTAAATTCAATATTTTATTACAGCATCTCATTTTATAATATGTATTATATATTGTAATATGTATTATGTATTACATAGTTTAATATATGTGTCCTCTGAATAATTTTAAATGCTCATCACTTTGCTCCTGCGTTTTTTGTTATTTTAATTTATTTGTCTGGAACCTACCATTAAGATGCTCAAAGTTTTTCTGAACTTTTATACATAGGAAACCTTATATCTCATTATTTAAAGCTACAAACCTAGAAATATTTTCAGCAGTGCCTAAGAAGGAGGTTGTAAATTGAAGGAAAACCATTTTCTTAACCTGTAAGGATAAGAGGGGTGTGTGTGTGTGTGTGTGTGTGTGTGGACATCAGATAGCTGAGGAGAAAAAGCAGTTTAGAGATTTTTCCCTAAGTGAACATCAAGCCCAAGTTCCTATCACAAAGCAAACTGGCAGACAGAGATATGAAAAGGCCGTGAACATTTTTTTTTACCTTATCTCCTTTCTTTCTGAGACTCTTACCATTTGGTTCACTCCATTTAGCTCTGCATCAGCGAATCCTACAGAAATGCTGACTGATCTCCTACCTGTGGAAACTGACAGAGGCTACTTTCATGCTGACGTCCTCTGTTTGAACCTTCTCCTTCCTCCCTTCTGTGGTCCTGTCATTGGCATCTCCCTGGAACTGAGGCACAAGATGCCACAGGGCTCAGCAGGTATCAATGATTGGAACTTGTGGCAATGCTGGAAAGTTTATGTCCCTTGAAATAAAGCTCTGACAGTGAAGAATAGGAGCACACATATAAATATTTCTTTCTCTTTCCACCCAGGTCAACTTTAGAGAGATGGAGATTGAATGACTTCTCAAGAGCAGGTCCTGTGCAAGAATGTAATAACAAGCTCAGTTAATTCTTTTCAGATATGTACTTCTTCCTTTCCTAACTCACTAACCTTTTCCCTTGCTTTGGCTTGCCTGAAAATGTACGCACTAATACAAAGGAACATACTGACTTTGACATAGGGCTCTGCTTTCAAAAGCAACCAATTTAAGATGTGCAAACAAAGGATTTAGTGTAAGTAATTGAGCTCCACTGCCCAGCACATAAGAGTAACACCACAGAACGAAAAATACTAAGAAAAGAAAGTGTCATGAATAAAAAAGGAAAGAAATAACTAAGAGGAATGAGGTATCAAAACAACCCAACACTTTCTCATCAAAAACTAAGGTCATTTGTATTCTGATTTTTATTTTCTTTCCCCCAAAAAAGAAACAGTATTTACCAGAAATACAAAACTTTAAAATCAAACTGAATAATGTTGAAAGAAAGGAAAACAAACAAAGGAAGAGAAAGAGAGAAAACATCTGCTTTATTGGAAATCCCTAATAACTTTATAGGCATTGGTCTGTCTCCCACAGAAGCACTAGATAGGACTATTCTGCTGCCAGTATAGCAATCTGTAGATAGAGTTTGTTTTGTCCTAGTGTTGTGTTATTATTCTAATCATGCTGCCAATTTTTGTAGATTTCCACCAGACCCTTAAAAGATATCCTGTGTTAACTTTTGGTTGTAAGACTCATACTCTTATTTTCGTTGTAAAACTTTCTTCCTGCCTCTTGCACAGCTCTACAAGTCAAGTTGGCCTTTATTTTACTTTGTAGCCCAGGCTGGCCTTAAACTCACAATAATCTTCCTGTCTCAGTCTCCCAAAGGCTGGAATTATAGCAGCACACAACCACAGCAGGCTCTTTGTACAGTTTTTAAAAGACTAAACATAGAAATTCCATTCAACTCAGTTGTTCACCTTGGTATCATCCTCAAGGTACTAAAAACATCACATTACAGCAAAACATGTATGCCTAGATTTATTGCAGCACAATTCATAACAGCTAAATCTTGGAAATAATCTAAATGTCTATCAATAGGTGAATGGATAAGGAAAATGTGGTATTGACAAAAATGGAGTACTACACTGCTATAAACAACCATAAAGTTGTGTCATTGGTTGGAAAATAGATTGAAAACATAATGTTAACTGAAGTAAATCACACATGCAAGCTTATCACACATGCAAGCTTATCTATCACATGATTTCTCTTATATGAGTGACCCAAAGTATAAAGATCGAAATAAAACATAGCTAAAAGGAAATAGAAAGTTCTTTTTCAAATGAGGAATGGATCAAGAGATGGAAAGAAAGAGGGAAAGAAGGAAAAAAAAACAATTGAGATGTGTTACATAATTATTGCAACCCTTCACTCAACAGTTGTAATAATTATATATTGCAAATATGTACTAATAAAAAACAAAACCAAAACACAGAAAAAATACACTAAATACTAAAGAACCCATCACAAGGTTTATAAAATGTATAATTTAATAAGGTTATTTAAGTGAAAAACTACCAGTTCTTTGCAGTTCTGCTATGTGGTTGTTTGCATATGTATGTACATATGAGTGTGTAGAATTTTCATGTCCTCAATGGAGACAGAAAACTATATCTGAAAATTTGTATTGCTCTTTATTTTGAGTTAATCCTTCCTGTATTTTAAACAAATATGCCTGTACCTGTATATACCATATAAAAAATATCTTATGACCATTTTATGGAATTAGACTTTAGATTTTTTTGGGGGGGGGCATCTTCTCAGTCTCTGTTTCTTAGTCTGTGTCTCTTCTCATCACAATCACTAATATGGCAACTTTTTGAGTCTTTTCATTTATTTATTTGCCTTATGCAACTTGTCTGCAAAAAATTTATTCATATTTTTGTCTCTATTTTTCATTTAAACATAATATAGTCATTAATATTTTAGCAATTCATATAATATATTCTGTTGATTTATCACTTGTTTCTTTCTTTCTAATTATGAATTCCATTATGAAAAAAAAGTTCTTCATCCTAAATCAAATTCATTAAAATGCTCTACAGGAGTGTGCTACTTTTTTTTTTCCTCTTATTTTTAAATACTGATCCTTTCCTTCTACAGTAATGAATACTTCCCTTCATTTTTTTCTAATACGTTCTATACTACACCTACTGTTGTGTTTGTTGTGAATCCAATTACACTGGTATCTTGCATAGGTACAGTTATCAAGAAACACTTCACAAATACAGGATATTTGTTCTGCTCATCAGCTATGATATTCAATTATATGTAAACTTTCTATATGTGTGTGGATCTTTCTAAGCATATTAATTTAACTCATTGTTCTTCCTCTTTTGATATCCAACTAAATCCCAAATTATCTTAAGCATTTTACACCTAAACACGAATGTTTAAAGCTTTATGAAAATTATTTAAATCTCTTAGGAATTATTTTTATTTATGTTTTCATTCATGAATATTTAGTTTGTTTATGGATTTTTTTATTTACAAAAAATCTCTGAGCTAGCATGTCAATTTGAGACAGGCAATTTGAAAAGTCACTGAAATTTTGAGTGAATTTACTTTGAATATATAAATTAATATCCAATAACTTGATTCAGTCTTTACATATGTAAGTATTGACTAGGTATTGACTTTAACTTATTTTAAATTCAATAATGCTTTGTGATAAATCTTACTATACTTTTCCATGAAAAACTCTTCTTTGTCAAGTATATTCACAGATACACTTCTTTTGACTGTTGTTGTAGAAACAATTTCTAGCAACAACTGTAGGAACAGTTGTTGTCTCTAACAGTCTTGCTAATTTCTCTTATTAATGCTGGTAACTAATAAGTGGTTTTTTTGCAGCTTCCTGTAATTTGACATAAATGTTCTTAATATTTAACAATTTTTGTCTAGAAATGATAAATTCTAATTTTTCACCCTAATACATAAAAATCATATTATTTGACTTTCTAACACTAGATATTATGTTTCTTAATTTCCTTTTTCTCCACTAAATCTTTGTCACTATCTATTCAAACCAAGATGTTAAATATTTTTTCAAATATTAATAGGCTTTCCTTATGCATATACAATATAGTGACTAATCCATACACCTATTTTTTCTGTAATTTTGAAATTTTTGACTGATGTGTAATATTTCTACATATTTTTAAAATAAAATGTAATGTTTTGAGTTATGTCTAAGTTGTATAGTGATCTGGTCAATGTAATTATCACATTTTTTAGCCTAAAATGTGATAATTTCTTTAAAATTCCACTTTCTAATTATTATGAGATGTATAACATATTATTTCTAATTATATTCACTCCACCATGGCACTGAACACCAGAAATTATTCCCCTATTAAGCTGTAACACTGTGCTCTCTTATTGACCTCTCTGTTTCCTCTTTCCCTACCCTTTCCACTTTCTGGTAACAACTATTCTATTCTCAACTTCCATTTTTACCAACTTTTTTGGATCTTGCTTATGAGTGAGATCCTATTGTATTTATCTTTTTTACCTGATTTTTTTCACTTAACATAGCATTTTCTAGGTTCATCCATATGATTACTGAAAACAACATTTCATTCTGTGTGAGGGCTGCACAGTATTCTGTTATGTATATGAGCCGTATGTCCCTTATCTGTCATTCTCCAATGGGCTTTTAGATGGATTATACATCCTGACTATTTTAAAGAGTGCTTAAGTCAACATAGAAGAACAGCTGTGTTTTATACATGTTGATTTCATTTATTTGGGTTCTATATGTAGAAATGAGATGACTGATTCTCCTCTCAGATCTCTGAGTACTTCTGTATTGTTTTCCACAATGATTTTACTAATATACATTCCCACCAGAAATTTATAACAGTTCTTCTTCCTGCACACCATTGCCAGAATTTTTCATTTTCTGTCTTTCTGGTAATACCCACGTGAACTGATGCAAAGTGCTAGCTCATCATAGTTTCTATTTGCATTTCCCTAAATATTAACAAATTTTCCATATACCTGATACACACACACACACACACACACACACACATATATATATATATATATATATATATATATATATATACCTTGAAGAAACACCTATTTATGTCTTTCTATGGCCTTTAAATAGAATTTTCACACTACTGACTTGATAATGATATGAATAAATTCTGAGAATTAATTTTCCCACTGACAGAAGCATAGTGTAGAGACACTTTCTTCAGTTTTGTAGGATGTCTTTTGGCTGTTGGTTGCATTATTTGCAAAATAAATTTTAACTTTTTCATCTTAAAAAGAAAATAAGAAGAAAAGCAATGATATAAAATTTCAAACCAAGGTAACAGAAGATTAACAATGGTTAACACAGTGTGTATCGTTACTTTCAGAGCAGTTGCTCAGGTATTGTGACACTGCCCTCTGTGCCTTGATGCCCAGGATTGCCTTTGCTATTCTAGGTCTCTCTATAGGTGATTTTTAGTTTCACTGGAATATTATATTTTACATTTTGTACTTTTTAAAAAATGTTTTGAAAGTTTTTGTTTTGTTATTTTCTCTTTTATACCATTTTGTACTTTTTAAAAATGTTTAAAATATTTTGTTTATTTCTCTTTTATACCAAGAAACATATACTTTTTTTAGCTATGACTTTCAATCAGAATTTGAAGTATTCACTAATCTGATTCTGTCGGTTCTACTTTGTAGCATTTCATTTCTCTATGTACCATCAAGTGCTATTGTTGTCTTTAATATTGAGTCTATATTGTGTATGTGATTTAAGGATAAGATTTTGGCCTTCCAGAGGTACACATATTTTTATGTACTTTTTGCCTGAAGGTTGTTCCAATATAAGACCATAACAATTTGTTAGTTTAAACAATAACAAACTTAAATTATCAAAGACTTTTTTAATCGTTCATAACAATGTTAGCACATATTTTCATACAATTTCAATGTATAATTTTATTTATTTTTCTTTATGTATCCTCTTTTGCAAAAGGTTTACAGATAAAACATTTTTATAAATGTATCTGTACATATTTTACCAACTTTTATTTTATTATATTCTATAATTTCAGTAAGACAGCATTTAGTGTCTTTTTCTTTTTTTTTTCTTTCCAAAACTCTGTGAAACTCTTACAAAATAACACATAAAGTTTTCATTATCCAATATACATAGATTGTAAGGAGCAAAGGTAATTTTTGAAGGGTTTTTTTTTTACCTAATTTTTCAACTTTCATTTGTTTTGACCTCTGAATATATTTTCTTCCAATTGAACACATTTTTGAGATATTATTTTCAACTTTTCTCTTATCCTTTAATTGCTTCATTGTATAAGTCAATTAATTATGTGTCACATTATGTGTTATAAAAGAAACAAACATTTCTTTCTCTGCCTCTGAATCTTAATTAAACTTACCCAAAGCAGTGGAATGTTACTATTGATCTTTATCTAATTTCTGGCCTTACCATGAGGTAGTTTATTGAGGCGGATGTTCAGTGATCAAGGTAATGATAGTATGGCTGCATTCTCCTTCTGTTGAAATGATCATTATGATAATATTTGGTTCATGGAGTATGATGAATTGGGAAGGAGGAAGTCAGCAGTTTCATTTAACATATGTTAGAAATTATTATAGAGATGTCAAAACAGAATCTAAAATTAGCATTTCGATATATAAGTGTAATGATAAAAGTAGATAGAGAGGAAATAGCAATATAACAACAAAGGAATGCCTTTTAAGATCATAGTGTTAGAAAAATACTGCAAAGAAAGCGTGCAGACAACAGAGAAACAATGCAAAACCAGGCACCGAGACACTTCCATACTTACAAGTTAAATAAGAGGGAACTTCAAAAGCTCCAACCTCAGAGATGAGGGACTTAGAGCTGATTTTAATTAGATTTATGTTTTCATAGCCAAGATCAAGTAAAAAATAAAGGTACTTAAATTTTAGGGATTGTCAGAATTTTGACAGATGGAAAAACTATAGCAAGCTGCCTTTAGATGGTTCACACAACCAGATAAAGTGTTATTTGAAATGTGTGAAGGTTTCAAACATAAAGGATGCCACACAATGGAACTGTATGTACTGTGATTTTTCTGTCAAGAATTATATTAATGTAGGCAACAAGAACACATTCTTATGTCATCGTATAAACTTAATTAAGAATGCCTCTCAACTGTCAGTTGATTAGAGAAAATGACACCAAGAAATAAGGTTTTAAAGTTCATCTATAGCTCAGTCAATAAGAAAGCTTGAAACTGGAGACACTACTTAACCTTTCCACGCCTCATCTGACCTGTTGGTCTAATGAATAGAAAATGATGTTAACCTCAGAAAGGTGACAAAAGAATTGAATAATTCACATGTCATAAAAAGGACTGGGGAACACAGCCACAAAAAGGGATGTAGGCTATAAGATGTAGGTACAAATCATTTTTGGTTTGGCTATTTTTACAAAAATCCTCACCTGCGCTGTTCCTCTAATGAAAGATTTTCTAAGATTTTACATTGTTTGTAAAGTGTAAGAAAAAAACAGTCTTTAGTGTTGAATATTAATTTAAGCTGCCTGGTTATAAGTAATTGTTTATTTATATGATTTGTGAGTAGTGGCTGAATTTTATGGCAGTTGATATTGTTATTTCTAGGTTGCTCCATTTGCTCTTTCTTAAGGTTGATTTAACAGATCTCTGGTATTTCAGCAATATTATTGCAAAGAACTTGTATTTCCAACAAGTCACTGCTTGTTCAATGTAGCATATCTCTTTCACTATGGCTTAGTCTTCCTAAGGTAAATCTTCTTGCTGTACTGCCGATGAATTGCTGGGATTTATTCATCCAATGAAACTAAAAGTTAATATTCTTAGCAATGAAAAAAGAATCTTAGGAGTTTTGATCCTCTCTAATCCTTATCTATATTTTTCCCTCACAGACAATTACATTGGATATCAGAATGTCACATGAAGAGAAAATTCTAGCTGGGGCATTGAAATGCTTACCCTTAGAATTACACAATCAGTTCAAAGGAGTAAAAAGACTTCATGCCTCTTATTTTGTTTTGTTCTCTGTCTTTTCAGTTGAAGAGAGTTTTCTGATCAAAAACAAATAAAATCATTAGACCTACTGGTTAGTCACTGATGCAAATGCAAATGGTATAAAGTAAAATTGTAAGTTTGGCATATACAATTGATTAATATGGAAAACAAAATTTACCTGCATTTAAGATAAAAAGAACATTTTTCATTATTCATGCTTGGTATCTATGCTATTTCCACTTTTTCAGGATTTTAAGTATAACATGATAAACATCTGTGTTTTGATACACATTTTGCCATAAATTACCATAAATTCCTAGTTACATAACTATTTCATAAATAAATGTTTATTTTTTCTATGCAAGTTCATTAATTCTAAAAGATTATATAAATTGATTATCTTTAACAGCTTTAAAGAAATAAAATTTATATACTGTATGATTCATCCATTCAAAGTGTGGAATTCAAAGGCTTTCTGGAATATTACATTATTAAAATTCCAATTGGTGGTAAAATATGCAGCACATAAAATTACCCTTTTTAGTAAGTTAAGTATATTACTTAATAGCATTAGAGACATTTACACTGTTGGAAAACCATATCACCAATATTCAAAAACTTTGGATTACACAAATAGAAATTCTATAGCCATTAATTCTCAGCTTCCTCTCAGCTTGCCTCTAACATACATTTCCTATCAATTTATTCATTCTAGATATTTCATTTAATTGGCATCATATGTTGTCTGTCTTACTTTCTTCAGTTACCTCTCAGGGTTTTTTTTTCATATTGCAGCATTAATTAATTTTTCACTCTTTTTAATGACTGAGGGGCCAGGGTACAGCTCAGGAGCACAGTGCATGCTTTGCAAGCACAGGTCCCTGAGTTTGATTCCTGATTCCAAAATGTGAAAAAAAAATAAAAACCACACATCTTATAATGGCTGAAACAATGTGAGTATCATATATAAAATATACATTTATTTATGTATGTATACATATGTTTATATATTTACATATATATCACATACAGCATTTTGTTAATCTTTTCATCAGTTAATGGATCCTTGGATTATTTCCACCTTTTGGCTGTTGTGGATAATACTGTAGGTGAGGCTTGACTGAAACGCATTGGTTTGAATCACTAGTCTTATGGGCCAAATAGTGTGCTTCCCCTACTTCATACGCAAAACCCTAATGTCTTGTTACTTCAGAATGTGATTTATTTGAAATAAAATCTTTAAAGAGATAAATAAAATTAAACTAAATCATCAAATGCACCCTATCCTGTTAAATCAATGTGCTTAAAAGAAAAAAACACAGTACACACACACACACACACACACACACACACACACACTCCTGACTATGTGCAGACAGAGGAAAAGATTAACATGTTTATGAAACCAGAGATAGATGCCCAGACATTGACTTGAACCTATCACTTCCATCACTATAAAGAATCAGAGCTCTCATTTTAAATTGCCAAGTGTGTGCCCCTGTGCGCACATCAGACACTGAGCCTATTGCTCACCTTTCCTTCCCTCCAAAATTCCTCCATCGCCTGGTACCTTCCATAGTCTATCTCTTTGTTTTCTGTCATCTATATTTTATTTTGCTCTTTAAATTAAAAGAAACCATGTAATATCTAACCTTCTTCATCTAGTTTATTTCACTTAGCATTATGGTCTCAAGGTGCATCCATCTTCCATCAAATAATTCATATTTATTCTTCCTTATGGCTAAGTAGTGATCCTTTATGTATGCACCACATTTTCTTTATTCATTCCTGTACTGTAGAGGTAAAAGAAATTGTAGAAAAGATCATATTACCAAAAAAAATATACAGATTGAATGCACTGGCAAATCAAAATTCAAATAGCATTCTTTTTTAAAAATTTTATTTTACAGGGAATAAAACAAGAGGACAGAATAAAGCAGATCAGAACAGAACATTGCAAGCAACACAGAACTTCACAACAAGACACTGAATATCAACAGTAGCTACCATAATGTCTCTCTCTTTGAAATAATTGAGCTTAGCTTCACACACAATAATATCAAATATAACAAAATAGAATAAAACCATTCAAGAGAATGAAAGTATTACAAGGCATTCTGAACCAAATTACAGAAAATGAACAACGGCTACTATAATATCTCATTTTCCATAAAAATTTGTTTATACTACCATAGATATTAAAGTCCAATAAGACACAACATGATAGAACCAATGGTAATAGAAGAATAAATGAATGTTAGGATTTCAAAGCAAGATGATATTAAATCAGCAATGGCTGCCATATCGTCTTATTTCCTTCAAAGTAGCTGTTCATACCATCACACATAATAAGGTCAAACAAAACCCAATAAAACCATTTCAAACAATGAATGAAAACATTTTAAGACTTCAATACAATGGGGAACCATGATTACCATAAAATCTTATGTCCTCTTACCATTTCTTATACTAGGGAGACTATATGGTATTTATACATGTGAGTTTGATTTATTTTGCTTATGAGTATGGTCTCAAGTTGCAAACATTTATTTATAAATATCTCAATGTGATCATTCTTTATAGCTGAGTAGTACTCCATTGTATAAAAGTACCACAATTTTTTTTTATCCATTCCTCAGTTGATGGGCACTTAGGTTGTTTCCAAGATCTCACTATCACAAATTGTGCTGCTATAAACACGGGTGCACACATATCACTGTGGTATGATGTTTTCAGTTCTTCTGGGAATATGCCTAAGAGTAGAATACCTGGGTCAAATGGGACTTCCAATCCCAGCTTTTTGAGGAATCTCCAGACTGACCTCCACAGTGGTTGCACCAGTCTACACTCCCACCAACAGTGCTGAAGAGTTCCTTTTTCTCCACAGTCTGTCCAGCATTTGTTGTTGGTAGTTTAGTTGATCCTGGCCATTCTTTCTGGAGTGAGATGGAATCTCAGTGTGGTTTTAATTTGCATTTCTCTAATGACCAATGATGATGAACATTTTTTCATGTATTTGCCATTTGTATTTCTTCATCTGAGAACAGTGTGTGCATCTCGGGTGCCCATTTTTGGATTGGGTCTTTGAATTTCAGGGCTCTGATTTTTTTTTTAATTCTTTATAAGTTCCAGACAGAAGTCCTTTGTCTGAGGGACAGTTCACTAAGATTTTTTCCCAGTTTGTGCGTTTTCTTTTCACTCTGCTGGAGACTTTTTTGGAAATGCAGAAACTCTTTACTAAGATGTGTTCCCAGTTATTGATTCTAGGAAGTATTTCCTGTGCAGTTTAGTTCTTGTTCATGAATTCTCTATGTACCCTTATGTCTTCAAGATTTTTACCTACTTTGTCTTCCAACAGATTTAGTGTTTCTGTTTTAATATTTAGATCTGGATCCAACAAATAGCATTCTTCATCAAACAAGAAAAAATTTCTAGAATTTGTATGGTAATGGAAGAAGCCCACAATAGCAAATGTAAATGCAGGCAACAAGTGGATACAAGGCATCATAATTTTGGATTCCAACTTATGTTACAGAGGTACATTCATAAAAGCAGTGTGATGCTGCATAGAAACAGACACCTGGGTCAGTGCAACAGCTTAGAGTGTGCAGAAACCACTCTAGGCTCACTCGGCTCCTTGGACTTTGATAAAAGGATAGATTACATACTGGAAGCAAGATAAGTTCTTTAACAAATCTTGTTGAAAATTCATCATCTACATGAAGAGGAATATATGTAAACCCATATCTCTCAAACCCTGTCAAATGAAAAACAAAATTTTGATGTATCAGCCAAAGTAGAATTCAAAGGAAGAAATAGTATCAAGAATAAAGAATATAAATACAAAGAATGATAAAACAATTGATCAATACAGAAGTTAAAACAATTTTAAATGTATATGTTCTTAACTATATAATTTCAAAATGTGTGGAGAATATTTAACTAACAAGAGAATAGCCATATCAATAAGGATTTAACAAACTTGATAGAACAAATATGTTAAATATCTTATTATTAGGTATATAGACAAAATTTCAATAAAAATAAGTATTTAAAATTTTCCATCAAATATTTCTCTAAAACAATTTTCAATAGGTTAGTGTTATAAAATATTCACAAAGATAGAATGCCAGATGGTTTATTTACTAAGCCTGAGTATATTTGAATTTTGGAAATCATGCTGAGTACACCCTATACTCTGAGGCATACTAAATTATAAATATATAAAATTGTCAAGAAAAATAAAGTTATTTGGACATTAAAGTACTTCTAGGCATTGTGTAGTATTGCCATTTTAAAAATTTACAGTATTGGTACTTGTTTTTGTTTTCTTCTGATCAGTCTTAGCATATGTGAAAGAAATATGTTAAGTTGTTCAGAAATCAAACAATCTGGTTTATAAACCTTTTTATGTCATTAATTTCTACCTATGTTTTTGTATTTTTGCCATTCTGTTTTTTTCTTTAGGTTTAATGTAACCCTTTCTGGGTAGCTGCTTAGCTCATTGGTTTTTCATCTCTTCTTTTTTATGAACCTACAAAACTGTAAGCTTCAGTAATTTTCACTATTGTGCCCTCATCACACCAATGTTAATATATTTTGTCATTATTATCATTTACTTTGAAATATTTTCTTATTTTGTTGGACTTTCTCCTTGATGTGTGAATTTTACAGATTTTTAAGAAAATGTTCTTTTAGTAAACATACACAAAACGATGCAGGAATAAAGAGACACTATATCTGCATTTTATTTTAGAACATGAAAATGATAGAACATAATATTAAAGTAGGAAAAATTCAGTGTATAGTGAGTACTGATAAGATTATATCAACTTTTTTCAGGTTTAATTATGCTTAAATGAAAATTTTTAGTAAATTGAATCTTTAATCAATTATTAAGATATTGATTTGAAAAATACAAGGACTTCCAGGCAAGTTGGTAGGTGCCTGTAATCCTAGAACTCTGGAGACAGAGGTTGGAGGATTACTGCAAACTTGAGTCTACCCTAGGCTACATAAGGAACTCAAGGCCAGCCTGAACTTTGTAGCAAGACACTGTCTAAAACAAATAAAATAAAATAAAAAACCCAATCAGAAAAAGTACAAAATTATAAACATATATCACTATATTAAAAGATAAAAGAGAAGTATGTGTGATCAACTTTATAAATTAAAATTATATGTAAAACATCCATTTAATCCAAATGAATGCTAATAATATTAATTTTTCTTAATCAGAATAAAAATAATATCTTTGCTTTTATAGGTCATATTGATGAACAAGATAGAAAGCATCATATTTATAATGAAACATTAGAAAGATAACTTTAATAATCAGAAAGTACTTTGGTAGACCAGTTATCATAATTACTAGTCAGGGTAAAATTTGAGGTAATTACCAGATATTTTATCGGTACAAAATATTTAATAAAATTTTTATTTTAATTTATTAACTTGTATTATGAGTGTTTTAGTATTGATCATTTCTGGAGTTAATCATTTTAGACTTCATAGTTTAAAAAAAAGATTTGAAAGTGACATTTTGAGCTTACATTTAATATTTAGTCAATTATATCTCTGTTTCTGGAAAAATCTACCATATCCTGTTTCTGTCATTGCACTTTGAATGTGATTGATTTTTTTAAATCTTCATAACATAGAAGCTGCCTGAATATATTTTTTGAGTTTCATATTACCAAAGATCAAATTTACCAGTGAAAAAATGCAATTCATTTTTCATCAAATATGTTTTTCCTACTAATATACCAAGTGAGTGATGTGAACTGTAAACCAACAATCTGTTCGGCTTCAGGTTTTGCAATACACTTGTTTCCTTCATCATAATTGCAGCAAAACTGTATGTTCAGTCATGAGATGAGTTTCTGGGTTTAGTTTCCTTCCAAATGTAAGCTTATGATTATCCAATTTTTGTTTCCTTTGCAATTTACTCATTTAGTGCAAAATTACAGAATACTTACTAAATAAATTATTTCATTTGATTTGAAGATAATCATGATTTTAAAATAATTGTAGATATGTTCTGTATTATCTGGGATTTATGCAATGTAACATGATACAAGAAAGTTTCAGAAAGAAATCAAAAGATATGCACAGGACTAAAATGGAAAAATAATGAGAATTTAGGCTTGAACTAGATTTTGAATAATAAGAAAATTTTTGAAGTCAAGGATAAAGGAATGACAATTGAAAAAATTGCAAGCATGAATTAAATTTTAAAATCACTCTTCTATTATAATTTTAATAAAATTTTGGTATCGTTGGCCCAAAATAAAATTATAAGAATACCCTGAACTAGTATAAGGAGTGTACAGGGGGTGATTGAAAATACTACTAATGTTTCAATTAAAAAAAATTAGTAGAAGGTGCATTGCCAAGCACAATGTGATGACTGTTAGAACCGAGGTGGAGGGGCATTTTCAGTATTTTGAGGGAATTGATGGCAATGTGTCTGTAGTGTATGCTTTGATTTAAACATTCATCATATGCTTTTACCACTCACTGATCAAACCTCTCAAATAAAACCATCGTGCTATGTCCTCATCCACCTTATTCCCTTAATTTGGAATCATGCAACTTACAGATTTTCCCCCAAAGTTCGAATGACCAAGCAAGGTAAAACTTTTGAATCAGTTCAGGAGATTGAGACAACCACAATAGAGTAACTAAAGTCACAAAAGAAGACTTCTGGAATTCTTTCACAATACTGAACTAACTGTATTTGAAGCAAAAGAAATACTGGGGGGGTGGGTAAGAACAGCCGTATCTTTTACTATAATGAGTTCCTTCAATTTAAAAAATCCTTGTTTTTAATCAGACTTTATATTTACACACTTAAATGACATTTATATTTAGAAGATCTATTGATATCTGTAATTATTTAGAAGTAAATGCATGCATGGACACATATATAGACAGTTGAGCAAAGACATAAACAAGAAAAATACTCAAACTGTCACAAGATTTATACTTCCACTTTTTCACTACTGAAACAAAACTCTTGACATCTGCAACTTAAAGATGGAGGGTTTACTTGGCTTATGGCTTCAGTCTGTTCACTCTATGGTTGGCTGGTAGAAACACCACAGTAGAAAGGCATGGAAGAGGACAGCTACTTCCCTCATATCGGCGGGGAAGAAGAGAGACCTGGAAAGCAGACAGAGACAGCCATAAGTCTGTATCCCATTGTCCACCTCTTGCTATAGGGCTTAATTATTAACAGCCCACTTAGCTGTGAATCATCAATGAATTAATCTGCTGATGATTAGAGGAGCCCCAAGATCCAGTCAACTTCTCAAAGCCCTGACACAGGAAATTTCTGGAGGACATTTTAGATCTAAATCATAAAAAAAAATCCTTCATTAATCCCTTAATTGATACTTGCTTTGGTTGCCAGCTAAAGAAATTCTATTTCATCAGGTTAAGACAGGAATTGAAAAAAAATAGTCTACAGACCAAATTTAGCTTGCCAGCTGTTATTGTGACTCAAGTTTAATTGAAACACAGTAATATCCATCATCTGATTTTAATAAGTACACCTTAACCATATGTTCCTCAGAGACTAACTTATTTAAAATCCAGCTCTTTAGAGAAAATGTTCACTGAGCTCGGGCTCAAAGAGACAGATGCAATCCAGCAGGTCCATGCATCGCAGTGTTATCAGGACTCTACCATACCCTCCCATGTCACCTCCAGGTGTGCTCTGCCTGAGCAGGTCTGGGAACTCAGACACACACACATTAGCCTCCCAGTAAGATGCAGCCTCCAAAGACAATATTTCAAAGAATTTTAACCAAGTTCATGGAAGTCATTGTCTCCATTTATATCTGCATCTCATGTAGTTATGCACTCATTAGTAAAACAGGAACCAGAATTCACTTGGACTGGAAATCAGAATATAAAACCACCCAAAGGAAAACTATGGTGTTGTGAACAACCACGCAAGTAAGTAAAGTTAATGCATGTCTAGCACATTAGAAATACAAGTGAAGGGTGAGCTTTTGGAGAGAGGGAAAAATTCACGTCAATCAAAATGAGATAGACAATAAATTAAAAAAATAATACTAGCTCAATGTTTATTATAAATTTGACATTTTTAACATCTTGAAAACTTTACCCAGGTTAACACTAGTAACCCTTGACCTGGTTGGCTAGTAGATGTCAGGTCTCTGAACTAGATTCTCACCAGCTAGGAGAGAATAACTCCCCAAACAGATCTGTTATTCACACCTTAGAACTTCCGCGTTCAACAGGAAGCCAGCAGCTTCCCCACACAGCTCAACCTGCAGAGAGCCAATTCCATGAAAAACCACAAGAGACAGGCTGTGCCTGCCAGCACCTCCTCTCCTCATCTACCCAACACCACCCTATCTATCTGCTAGCCCTACATGCCCTACTCAGAGACCCAGAATTTTGCACCCTCCTCAACAATATCCCCCACTAAACTCCCCAATAAAACATGCTCTGGACCCTTGCTAGGGCCAATGCTCCTTTCACCCTTGGCCTGAGGCACCTGTCTGCAATCAAGTCCTCACCCATTGCTTAAACTCTGCCTGTCTCAGTGGGCTCAGCTGTGCCTCAGTTTACCCTAACAATAGATATCATTATGCCCTTTTCGGATGAATATTGAGGCAGATTGACAATGTCTGGAAATAATACTATTTGTTTGCTGTTTGGGAAGCACATTGCTAAGCAAAAGTTGTTTCTCACAATTGTCTCTTCTGAAAGTGTATAACTACAGAAGAATCTTTTTTCTACATATTGAATGCCTAGCTGTGTACAAAACGATAAAGTTGCTACCCATTTGAAAAGTTTACTACTATGGTAAAGCATTAAAAGTGTAGGAAATTCTGACTGTCAATACTAATCTATCAGAAACATATGATAGGATGTCTTTCTTTTAAAGTAAGTGTTGCTTATTTGGCTCATTTTTCTTTCTAGTTAAAATTGATCTTTGAATTAATACAGTACCAGATATTCCTGGGTTTTTTTTAGTGTTAACATAGTTACTGTAAACTACTTCTTTAGTTTACATATGTAAGATAAACTGCAACTTAAATTTTCCTGTGTCAGAAAAAAATGATAAGTTATTTTGATTTAATAAATGTATATGATTAATTTACTGGGAACAAGTAAGGAAAAAAATCATGATTTCAGCTCATGATGATTGAATTTTTTCAAAATACTGCATATTCTATTTAACCCATCTTAGATGAATAGACAGTATTATGAAACTTTTTTTCCAGCATAGAAATTCTAGTCATAGGCCAGGGATTTGGCTCAGCAGCACAAGTGCCTGCCTGGCAAGTGCAAGGTCATGAGTTCAATCTTAGCACACACACACACACACACACACACATGCACACAAAAGAAAGGAATTCTAGCAGTCGTCTGGCTTGAAAAAACACCACCCCCTATACAGGCAGGATTGAAGTTCACTAGTGCAGCTGACATGCCCTGGTTCTCTTCCCTGTGGCAGGTCCCTTGCAGAACCCACTGTTTACATGAATGTCAGTTGTTCTCTTGCCTCAGCTGAGAAAAGATCCCAGTCTTAGCAAATGACTTGAAAAGTAGAGAGATTATACTCTGTTTCCTAATATCCCCAGAGATGAGAGAGTGAGTGGAAACATTGTACACAATTCTAAATAAGAAAGAGGGGGTTTTAGTTCTTGAGCTCCATAGTAGATAATATAAACTCAGACAGCAACCGCTTGTATCCTCCAACTGTGTAAACGTGACTGTTGAGATGTGTTTTCTACCTTTGACACCTGAACATGTAGTTTCTGTGGTTTTATTTTACACTAAATAGATTATGGAGCGATGTGACATAAAAACGCTTACTGTAGGCAGAAAACAATCATGAGAACGGATCTCATCTATGAAGGAAATGAAGGCCAAGTTTCTTAAGGGCCATGGCTGAGAGGAGAAACCCTATTTACTACCACAGTTGTGAAAATCACAGGCACTGGAATAAAACTTCTCTTATGTAATATTGTGGGTGTCATATTTTCATTATGTTTTAATGATGAGAGTGTTTTAAATGTTAAACTAATCAAAATATATTGAAGAATAATAGCATTATATAGCAGTAGTAAAAATTCCATCATATAATATTGAGAATGATGTTTCAAAGTATTTATAACATGTTCTGAAACCTAGATTAGGTAGTTGTAT
Organism: Hydrochoerus hydrochaeris; assembly: GCA_004027455.1. NCBI lineage: Eukaryota > Metazoa > Chordata > Mammalia > Rodentia > Hydrochaeridae > Hydrochoerus > Hydrochoerus hydrochaeris. The sequence continues at coordinate 59,482 of PVLA01000502.1, forward strand.
ATTTTAAATATAAATAAGCTTATTAATAATTGTATGATAAAAATCTACTTTGTAGATTTTATAAACTTATGCACTGAGTCCTAGTATTCTGAAACTTGGTGTTAACTATATTGTCACATCAATGTTTTTATTCAGACAATTATGTAATTATCCCAGTAATGTGCACAATTTACAGATGCAAAATTTGAAAGGATTCTAAAATAAAATGATATTCTCAGAAAAGAGTATTAAAAGGAAAATTAATGAAAAGAATGGTAATAAAAAGAAAGATGAGGGGGTCTCATCAAATTATACCTTGAAAACCCAATAAATTAACAAGGAAATATTTTAGATTGAATGACCTAAATGATTGCTTCAGTTCTGTGTTCTTAAAATGAATTCTTAGAGCTATTGTGATATGTGACAATTAAGGGTATGCAGAACAGTTAAAATAATAACGAGTTACTTGCTTAAAATGCTTATTACAGTCTTCATTTATGATCTAATTAAGGCAACTTGATTCAGACATGTTTGGAGTAAAATGTAACACAGCTTTATTTTCTTCTTAAAAAAGGTAACCCTTAGTTTCCTTGTAGTATGATCCATATCTGTGTCTCATAGGCTGGATAATATTTGGTTATAGGTTGGGTACAGATAGATACATGGATAAAAATAGTATCTTTTCCAAAGAGGTTCCAGTCTAGGACACCTCTAACACTAAGGTAGAATGATTCTATTATCCACGTTAATAACATGCATGAATAATCTCAATTCATTATAGTCAATTTAAGTAAAGCATTGCATAATACTTGCTGAAGATTACAAATTATAATGAATCTGTTGGGTGAATTTGTCATATAAAATATTTAATCTGTTATTAAAAAGGTAAGTATGACAATGTTCAGTGTTACATTTTGCTAACATAATATGTTCTATTGTTTTTCTTAGAATTTGAATTCTTGATCTGAGGAACTGACATTCTATGGCTCACCTTCTTATGTGGTCATTTTACTAGAAAATTTGAAGGTGACTGAGGTAATATTTGCTCTGCATTATAGTTAGTTTAAATGCAAATCCAAAATCTCCAGATCTCAATGTATAAGTAGTTTCAAAGCTATGCCTTGTTTTCTGGCAAATTTGAACTGCTATATCTTTATATAATTAAAGTATGTTTTTCCCCTGCAACACTGAAGAGTTTAATCAAGAATGCATGGGAAGAGCTGTGTGTGGTGGCACACTCCTTTAATCCCAGCACTTGGGAGGCCGAGGCAGGAAAATTTTTTGTAAGTTCGAGACCACCGTGGGCTACAAAATGAGCCCAAGACCAGACTGAACTGCATAGTGATAACCTGTCTCAAAAAAAGACCAAAAAATGTATGAGAAACACTTGTTACAGAGAAAAATCTTTTGTTATTAGTTTTTTAGACTTCAAAACATAAAGGACTATACTCTTATTGGTATTTAACGGTATTTTTAAATGTTTACCTTTATGTTATTTCTAAAATAATAAATCAACTCCATTAATCCTCTGTTTTTTCCAAATATCTAAAATTTTACATATTTTCACACTATGTTAAAGTTTTAGACATTCCTTATCATCACTCCAATCTAAAATTACTCTGCATGTACGTATAGCAAGTATAATACATCTATGTATCTGTGAAGCACATTATGAAAACATATTATTTCTTTCTAAATTAAGAAGGTTAACAATGTATGTGATTTAAGTAGCTCTGACTATCAGTATCTAGATATGGGTGAATTAGTCTATGATGGCCAGTATAAATTTTGTGTAGTTTGAATTTTATTAATTTGCATAATGAAGTGAACTTCTGCCTGTTGCAATCCATGGAAAATCAATCACCTCAAGAACAGTGCTCACTTCCCAGCTTTGGAACCATAGTGCCTGGAAATGATAAAGTAGTTCCCAGAATTTCTTTGCTAATTACAGTGTAGTACATCACCAAGGCCCCTGTTTGGGGAAAAAATAACTTTCAGAGATTTGCTTTACATTGATATACAATGTGAATATACTACAACTCAATAAGAAACACATTACTTTTCTAATTTTAAGTGTTTTATTATTAAACCATGTCACAAATATTCATACAATAGCTTCTGATTTCACATTCCAGAAGGAATTACAGACCTTAATAAATGTCTTAAAATTGTCTTGGGGATCAGAGTATAGTATTTCTATTGTAGACCCCCATCCAGATTTCCTTTTAGATGTCTTTACTGAATCAATTTCTTGAATTTATGGAAATATTTGGGTTGAGACCATTCACAGTTACAACATTCACTTTGGGAGTTACACTCAACCCCAAAAGTTGCATAGGTGGATACTACACCCCTTATGTGAACATACCCTGAGGCAAGTTCTTGGTCAATGGTGAGATACCAAAATGGAATTCCCACACCTCAGATGATGACAGTGATGAATTTCAGGCCTCTTCAAGAACTAGCAGAATCTGTCACCGTACCTCTGGTCCGCTTTTCTCTCTGTCTAATCCTGTGTTTCTGACTTTCGGCTTGTGTATATCAAGCACACTGTACAGCGCAGCCTCTGCCTGCTATTCCCCCTTCTTCTGTTCCAGTAAAGCCAGGCGGTGCAGCAGCGTGGGAAATGGTCTTAAACAGTCAACTCTTTGTACAAATTTAGAGCTGGATTCTTGCTGATGTATTGAATATTCATAAGAGCATATGATAAATTTGTCTACCATAAACATGTCCTTTCAAAAACCCTCCAACTTGCCTTGTAGAACATTATTTTACAACTAGTGTTTATGAATATTTCATTTCAGTTATTCAGCCTTCTGAATATCAATATCCAAATGAATCTTTCATTCTGCTTATTTATAAATACTATTGTTTATTGTCAGGTTAATAATTTATATTTTCATCCATTTTAAAGTGAGAAATACCAACCGAAATACACGTCCTTTGAAATAAATCACCTGTTGTCCTCTTTTACCCTTACCCACTTGTAGAAAATATCATTAACAAAAACAGTAGGAGGAATAGAATTTACCACTTATTAACTTACTGAGAGCTTTGGATTTTCTTACTGACTTCTGAGCCAAAAATTTCAAGTAAATCTTATTTTTTTTACTGACAAATAATTTTCTAAGAAGGAGAAAGAGAAGAGACCATTTTTTTTTCCAAACCCAGAACCAGAAAATGCTACAGTGCAACTCGTACACTAGTGCATCTATCAAAGCAGTTTCAGGTATGGGGCTGCTGCTTTTTTTTCTTTTCACTCTATTGGTACATTTTAGACTTACACAAGGATGGTATTCATCATAGGGAGTCTGTACCTCTACATGATATATCTTTTTTGTTTCTTTTTCTCATTTCCCTACCTTTCAACCTCCCTTCTCTTCTTTATTTGCAAGAATGTGTTTCTATTTGTTCCTTCTATTCTTTTAGGCTCTTTTTTCCTTTAAGAGTGCAGACAAACACCTACATGCTTCATATGAAAATGGCCAAAGATGTGGCTGTCATTAATCCACCACAGTCCTCTAAATCTCGAGCAGGACATGAAAACTGAGGGAGACAAATGCCTCTTGTATCAGTCAGTGCTCGCTAGAGAAACAGATTTAGGGCAAGACACACAAATACATAAGAATTTACAAGCTAGGATTACCGTGTCTGCTCTCAGAGTGTGGCATGGAAGAATCCACAAGTGCTGCCGGTGCTCTGAGATCTGAGGGGTCCAGTCAGGGGTTGAAAGCTACAGCTCACTGCAGTGTCTGCCCCATGTGAGTCTCTGTCAGAAGCCCCAAAGGGCTGTGCTGGATGCCAGGAGATGATCCAAGGTGCACATGAAGACTGAAGCTCCACCAAAGACACAGAAGTCAGCTTCTTGCTTTGTTTGCCTTTTAATCCACTCAGGTCACAGTCCATTGGTTGGTGCCAATCACATCAGAGTGGATCTTCTTTCTCCAGTAAATCCCTTCAGCCACACCAGAACTAGATTGAGTCAATGCAGTTGGACATTTCTTATTCAAGTGGACACAGCCATTTAATTACCACAACTCTCCATCTCCATTTCTCCTGTTCTTCGTCTAACCCGTCCACCATGGTATAGTGACAGGAATGATGCATCTGGGAGACAGGCTAGTGGATAAAGAGACCAAGTACCTTTGTCTCTGTCTCATCAGATAATTTGGTGGTAAGACTCATACAGCAAATATCAATGTGTCTATGATAAAAAATTAATAGACTATTTTCACTGTATCTAAATCTAGAAAGTCAAAACTATGACTTCAGTCTCCTACTTGATTTGGAAAGTTCTCTACATTAGTATTTCAGGTAAAGAATTGGAGTAGTAAATGTAATTGAAAAGCACTTTGGGAAAAAAGTGGAAGAAAAAATATTTAATGCAAAATATTAAACTTCATATTTATGGACCCCATGGTGTTGCTCAGCACTGTGTACTTTCACTTCTGAATGTCATGTCTCTGGTCCTGTTACTCATCTGCCTGCCTGCTGGATGCACGCAGGTCACCCTCGTGTAACGGCTGCGTCTACTTAGACACAACAGATACCTGATGTGTGCTTTGTGCATCCCACCCGTGGAAATCTGTGGCCACTGTGAAAGTGACAGTTTCAGACTTTCTGATCCCACATTCACCCTCCTTGGGGACAGTCATACTAAGACATCTATCAATGCACATGTAATAATTACATACCAACCAATAAAAATAGATTCAAATCACGATTCTTCCCCTTTTGGTTTTTTCATGTAAACAGGATGAATCTGGACACTCAGCAGTAATTATTTCAATAAAACTAAGGATTACTTAAGAAAAGTACATTTCAAACCATCTAGTCAGTTTAATAAGTGATGAACTTGAAGTTGAAAAAACAAAATGTCTGGTCTAATTATATAATTAATGGTAGACTTAAAGTTACATATTTCTGGCTCTATATTCTTACTAGAAGTCAATGTAATATTAAAATAGCATCAAAATATCAAGAATGTTGTTTGTCAATATCCTCACTTTATAATACATTGTAGAGGTCATGGAGATTTATTTGGTAGATACTTAGTATCTTTTTAAAAATTTTCTTTTTTTTAAAAAAGGAATATGTGTTTATTTTAGAAAATTGACATATCCCAGAACTGAAGTGAAACAGAAAAGTGAGAAAGTGTGGTATTTTCTCCACCTTAATATTCTTACATATTCATAAAACAGAAACAAAATTTTGTGTAATTAATATAGTCTAATTATTTTAATCATGATTTTATAAAGGCAAATTATATCTTTCCTTTATAAGGACTAAAAAATGTACCGACTTTGAAATCTCTTGTCTCAGAGACTTCTTTTTTCTCAGTTTTCTTACCTTAAATAGTTTTTTTATGATTAGACACAATATATCCAATTCACCTAGAACATAAGACACACTTAAATTTCTTAAATAATAGCTTTTTATCAGTTTCTAAAAAAATAAATTATCTTAGTAGATTGTGTAAACAGTTTAAGATGTTAATACAGAAGACATACTTACATGAAGCCACATTAAGAAGTAAAAACTCATAATTGTATAGCTGCATCCTCTTGGAAAAGTTAAATCTACATGAAGAAAGAACAGTCTTTTTACTTACTTAATGTCCTGCGAGGTTCATAATGGTAGCTCTTAAATTGCAATGGCTTCAGAAATTACCAGTATTTTCATCATCCAGTGAAGTCTTCTAAAATAGATTCAAGTTTCAATTGGTTTATTAATATGTAAGCTAATGGACTGTTGGAAAGAAGGCAATTAACCATTCAGAGCACCTAACCCAGAGTTCTTCCAGTCTCTTAAAGAATACAAAGTGTAGAGTCAAACTCTGTTGCTTGTACATTATATCACTCTATATTACACCTCTGTCTATTTAGCTGCAAAATGAGAAAATAAAACCACATATTTCCTAAGGTTCTGTAAAAACAAAACTTTCCAATATACATAAAATATTGCAAACAATGTAGGATAACTGCTAAATATGAAAGTTGATTATGGAACGTAACAGTTATAAAAACGGACAATGAAACCAAGTGCCTGGGTCTAAATCCTGACTGTCCCAGGCAGTGTTATTTGAGTAATTTTGTGCTTCTAAATTTCTGGAGCTCAGTATTCAAAAAATTTTAAATAGACATATAATAACATCCTTATTTCCTAAAAATCTGGGAAACCTACCACTTTAACAACTATGTCAAGTAATATTCCATTGTATAAAAATGCCACATCATTTTCATCAAACAGAATACTTTGTACTGTCATTGTTTGATTGTCCACTTTTTATGCTTTGATTTTGTAACTTGAACAACTACTTCTCAGATAACAATATATAATTTGTCAACCAGTGATTTCTTACTTTTTAAAAAAATTCTGTATTATTTCTACCCTTTTTTCTCTTTTGCTTTTTTTCTCTAAATAAAAAAAAGAACTATCTGTGTATCTCAGAGTGTATTTCAGATCATTCTTTTCAAACTGCTACATAACTTGCTTCGTGAGTGTCTTGGACTACAGTCAGTCTGGATTTTGAAGACCTACTCTATCTAAATAAGAAAATACTTCTTTCTTTTTTGCATCTAGTTGCTTGCTGCAGGACTTTTAAAAAAACAGGGCTAGTTCTGTGCATCATGCATAAAGTCCCTTAAGAATGTACCCCAAAAATGAGGACTCTGAATGGTCAAATATGATAAGGATAAAATTGAATTGTGAGTTCAACAGAGAGACAAGAAAGACAGAGGTAGAATAAAACAAGGGCTAGAAACTGCGGTATTTACCATGATTTCCTTCCTCAAATAAATAATTCATTCATAATGTCTTAGCATCACTCTATTTTAAGATTTTGTAAATGTATTTCGGTCTCTAGATAGTTCATATCTCAAAACAATGGAAAAGGACTGTTAGTATTTTTATAATCACATTGTTTTTAAGCACGCAAGGATCCATGCAAGTCTCTGGTGCAATGACAATGAATTTTACAAAAATACATTTTAGCATCAACTTTTCCACTGTGGCATAATATCACAATGCTAAATTCATAATTGCTTTTCCTTTTTTGGCATCCATTTCAATAAAAGACAATTCAATGAGTTTAAATAACATCTTTGTTTAGGAAGAATAGAATCATAAGAAAGTCAATTAAGTGTTATCAAATGAATTCCTTTCCAAATACATTCATACACACTGGGGAAACAATATACATTCTTCAGTTATGTAGTGGAACCCTCCTGCAAGGAGCTTACAGACCAAAGAGATTGGCAATTGTTGTGAAATAACATGCTGAATGTACAGTTAATTCACTAAAATAAGATTAAAATGGTTTAACAATCAATATTATGCTTCACATGTTTTCTTGAATTACAAAAAATATGTTTCAGATATTTCTGACTCAACTGTACTCTTGAACCTCCCTTAAAATTTGAAAATTCCTTATTATCCTTGCATATCCTGCTTCATGCTGCGTTGTTTATGCTGTATATTAGCCTTACTACATCTCAGCTTCCCGTGTTCCTGAGCCTTATTCCATCCCATTTTCACTGCCTTCCACGCAACCTTGTTAGTCATTGATTCTAAGGTTAAGCTCTGGGTGTGCAGTGATTTCCTTGGTAGAATGCACTCCATTGTCCAGACACAAAGCCTGTAGTGTCTCAATGGCAATATCCATTTGCAGAATAGCTATTCAAAATAACCTATCAAATTCCTTGGTAAGGTTCTGTCTTCATTTATCATTAACTTACAAACTGAACCGTGACTAGAATAGACAAAGGTGATACCTGCATGGCTTTCTTATCATTTGATAATTTTCTATTCGTTTTAACAAATGCTTTGTGAACAAATACTTTAAGTCATAATGACTGCTGAATTCGGAGTTATAGTCTAATTTCAGTGCAGTTTTTACCATGAAATATTTAAAGGAAAGACAAAGTGAATACTTCCAAACACTTAGAAAATTACTTATGTCTAAACTCCTTAAATACTAGGGCAAAGTTAATTTTCAAAGATAATCACCTGTAGACAAAACCTTGAATGTTTCAGAACTGAACTGATATCACTCAGTTATTTCAGATATTTTACAGACTCACTGTCATGGAATTCCTTTGTGGTTTTTCTTTTGTATTTTTTATTATTTATTTATTCATTTTTAGGTAACAGAGGTACTAATAATCTTTTCTGAAGTGAAGCATTGCCATCTAGCATTGCACTGTTCGCTGATCAAACTTCAACTGCTTTCACAGACCCATTCTTTATGCCGAGAATTTTTCTGTTTCTTGTCTCCTTTGCAGGAAAAGTGAATATTCTGTTTTTGTGCCTTTTCTTAACTTTATCCTTCACTCTTAGAACAAAACCCAAACAGTAGTATATAACATAGTGCATGGAATGCTAGCAATATTTTTCATTCACCGCTTGTAAAATAGATATTTGAAACAAACATTTAACTGACAGCTGACAAAGCTTTTCTTGTCTTCGATCCCGTGGCACAATTCTAACAGTTGCAGTTTTCCCAGATGTATATGAATGCTGACTGTGCTAGTTGACATGCTGTTCTTAGCAAAACGCAATGTGTTCAATCAAGCTGGCAAAGCCAAAGTCCATAAATTTATCATGCAAATGAGAGCAGTGAGAAAGCCTTCTTGAAGGATGCATATGCAAAGGACCATGTTTGACTGCTGTTTATATGGCTCATTCTGTAGGACTATTGACCCCAGAAGCCCTGTGACCAAGTTTCTCACAGCCATTCAGAACTCTGGTCATTTAAAAAGGAAATTTTAAATAAAAATTCTCCCTTTTTAAAAATGAGCAAAAGTACCAACAGAGCTTAGTCATGTATATGCTGTTGTATTGTTTCAAAATGCGAGACAATATTTAGTGTCTTTCTTGTATGTAGTTATGTAAGTACTTTACTAAATTATAGTAAGAAAAAAATCTAGTGATATATTTTATTTGTGAATAAAAATAGCTGTGACATTTTCCAAAGTAAAAGTACTTAACATTAGAGTGCCAAATATATCCAGGTAAATAAAAGATACATAAAATACAAAATATCTTACATTTTATATTTAAATTGCCCCAGAGAACCCAAGAATGATGACCACTAAAATAACCTATTTTATGGAGCCAAATCAAAATAAGTGACAGATACATTTTGTGCACAGAATGTATCATAATAATATGTTTTAAATTCCTTCAAATGTACTTTGATTTATTAAAAGTAATGGTTTGAAAATCAGTGGTTGTGAGCTCACTGTAAATATTGAGATTCTGCATTTTTAATGGAAACTATTTCTAAAGGTCTTTCCTTCTCAGGTGCTAATACCATCTCAAATGTTTTCAATATCATTCTTTATTATAAATGTAAATTTCTTTGTCCCAAATTTTTCTCTGTTGTTTCTTTGACTCCATCCTCTGTCATTTTTATTCTACCTTTGGGTTTATCCAGTAAAATATTCATTTTCTTTTATTATCCCACTCCTAGTACTTTTCCAAGCAAAATGAAACTGTCAGCTTACCCTTGAATTTTGACAGTGACTTTCTTTCTTTCTTTCTTTCTTTCTTTCTTTCTTTCTTTCTTTCTTTCTTTCTTTCTTCCTTCCTTCCTTCCTTCCTTTCTTTCTTTCTTTCTTTCTTTCTTTCTTTCTTTCTTTCTTTCTTTCTTTCTTTCTTTTTTTTCTGGGAATCTAACTCATGACCTCCCACTTGCCAGGCAGGCATTTAAGCCACTCAGCTAAATCCCTGGCCCCTTGACAGTGACTCTTGTATATTATCCTACTGGAAGAATATGAATCATATTGGATATATTATATTGTCTGAGTTCATTTATATAAAATTTTCAAAAGGAAAAATCTATTAGTATTAGGCAAATATTAATGTTATATTTAATAGAAGGGAAATGCAATTTTTCTTGGAGAATGTGAGGAAAACTCTGCCGTATTAGAATCATGTTTATCCTTACTGTGGAAATTGGCTGTATGAATTTATACAAATGATATGACAAGCCCATGAATTGGAAGATACAATAATGTATGTACAACAAATCCATGAATTGGAAAATACAATAATTATAAAAACTAAGTTTAAAGAAACGTTGAATGTATGGTAATTTTCACAAAGCCTATGAATTTTATTCTGTGAAATGAGAATTTTGTGAGAATTATAGGAATCCTCAAGCAATAGACATCCTGATAGCTTACACAAAATTATTCAAATTAAAGCTTTTAATTTATTTTAAGCTTTTTTTTTTTTTGTACCAGGGATCGAACTCATGACCACACGCTTGTAAGGCAGGCGCTTATGCTGCTGAGCTAAATCCTTAGACCCTATTCATTGTTTTTATAGTGTCATTTATCTCATCTTGGAATTACACAATCATTTATAATTGTCCTATTCTTTCCATAGTGGTCCGCAATCTAATTTAAGTTATAATTTAACCATTCAGACCAACTACCGCAATCAATATCCCACTAATTTTAGATTAATAAAAGGATTTCAGTATTGTTGGCCATTAAGGGAGATCACAAATTGGAGGAAGAGAAGTAGCTGGATATTTTCCTTCCCCTCCAGGGCTGTAAGTCTGTTCCTATGCAAGTGTATTTAGTGAGTGAGAGCTGCCAAGATATTTCAGTTTGAAAATTGGAGATACTTAATGTTTGAGCACATGGCTTAACATTAACATTTTAAACTTGGCATGAGCTTCAGTCTCAGGGAGAAACAGCTGCTTTGCTAAGCACTGGGGGAAAGTGATCATTAAAAAGTTTTAAATAAGTAGAAAACGCTGTTCTGCCTGATCATTAGAAAGTTTTGTAAAGTGTTAGGAGTTAAGCCTGAGTCAACTCCCACTGCATTAGACAATGTGGTCTATCTGCTCTGTGGACAGAGCAGTCACACACACACACACACACACACACACACACACCATTAAAGATAGTATTAAAACAGCAATGTATAATATAAACATGATGATGAGGAATTGTCTTGCACCTCTATTTGATGATACTAATTCACTCCTGAAAGGTACTTAAACGAGGCTTATCTTCTGTTTTTAGATCTAGTCCTACACAATAGTGCTGGTACTATTTACCAACTGCTATTTTAGGACATTTATTTATTTATTGGTACCCAGAAGCAAACTCAGGATCATGCACTTGCTCAGCAGGCACTGTAGTACATTTATTTAGATTAAATAAATCCAAAAGTGGTATTTCCTTATTTAGTAAGAAATGAAAACATATTATTCAGTAAAATATGAAAGACATATAATATTGAAGTGAGGATATATTGATTTTCTTTTTGTTAACTCCTTCCTCCCTTCCTTGTGTTATGTATTTTTATTTAAATATGGAATAATAGAGAAATGTTTGTCTACAGCAGTCACATAGAAAGGAAAAAATAAGGATAAAATATTAGATTGAGTAGTAAATAATATCATTATAGATATTTTCTTTATATGTTTAAAACTAATAAACTCAGTTTCATTAATTCTTACAATTTGGGTATGATTTTGCACATGTATTTTACGTACATATATAATTTTTGTGTAATAGCCTCTTTTGAAGTTTGCTCATGATAATCAATCCTATGTCAGAAATAATTTTGAATTTTCATCACTCAGTTACATTCTTTTGAGAATTTTTAGCATTTTTCCAGACTTTTTCTTTAATACTAAGAAAAAATAGGTATTTTTTCTTCCTCAGAAATCAGTGTAAAATTAACCACTGTATGGAAGTATATGATTCCTGTCAATGCTGTAGTTATAGTTTAATCAATCAGCAATTTAAAAATAAAACATACTTACTTTAGAAGTGGAAAAGTAAAGTTTATATTTGTTAACTCTTTTAGAAATAAACATTACAGGCAGATATTTATTTTTCTTTTAGTACATTCTGGAAAATAAAGAATGGTAGCATTGACTTATTAGATGAATAGTTGATATTCTCCATTTTTATACAATACATTGTCACAGTTGCAAACAATCACTTTTTAAGGATGATGAAATTTTTTTGGGCTCCAATCAAACACGAGCATTGTAAGACTGAAATAAAACATGTAAGTTGGCCAAAAGCATGCTATAAAAATTCTGTTGTAATAAAACGATTCTAACAGTGTATTTTGTAACTTAGGTTTTATTATTTTCCAGGGAAACACAAAATTTTTGCTACATATGAGGTGTGATTTAAATACATTATGAATATTTAAATTAAAAATGTAATTACCTTAATAGATATATTGCCAAATATAATCACCTGGAAACCCTATCTCACTCCATCATTCTCATTCCATCACTCTTGTCACTTTCCAAAGCAATTCTGGGAGCTCCCTTTCATGAGTGTCTTTATAGGTTGTGATAAAGATTAAGGTGAATGCTGCTACCAAGTACCATCCCACAGAATAACAAAGCCATAAAATTATTAAGGTGTGTCCTCCTTGAATTTATTCACTAGATCTGTCTGGCATTGTGACTTCTTGGTCTTCCTCTAACTCAAAATGACCATGAAAAATAAATGTTTTGAATCGGTTTACGACATGGAATTAGCCAGGACAAAGCAACTAAAGATATTCGCATAAGAGAACTTTCAGAACTGCTATAGAAAGTGGCAAGAATGGTGGGGTAAGTGTGTCCGAACAAACGCAACGGTCCCTGAAGGAGATGCATGGCAATGCATCTTTTAGTTTTCTTTGGTTTTTATTAAAACATTCACCATATTTTTCAGTCGCACCTCCTATATCTTTATATTTTCAGCACATGTCTGGAAAAACAAGCGGCTGAGGTGTAACTTCCTTTACTGCCCTATGTATGTAAGGGAAGCAGTAATTCAATAAATTTGTCCAGAAGAACTAAGAGAATCTGTTCCTTATGTCTCCTCTGATCTGTGTCCTTTCAGAATTATAGTTTAAGGAAGACAACAACCTGCAAGGGCTTTCCAATAAGAGTCAAGCTGCCAGCATTGTTGTTGAGAGGAGGTCAATCTTCCTTTTTCCCTGTGTATATAAATAAGTTTCATACATCAATTTAAGTGCCTATTATATGTTGAACTTTGTGTATACAGACTCTCTTCTATTTTTTAATGAACTGCTAATTCCCTCTTGCTCTTCAGCTGATATTAGTGAAAACGCTAGTGAAACTTTGCCTTATTTTTTGAGAAACAGAGTGTTACTGCAAGTTTTGTGGTAGAAATTTTGAGTTTTTATTTTTTCAGCATTGCCAAGAAATTTCAACTAAGAGGATTTGTTTATAACTTACTATTTTCTTAAATTTATGAAAAAGACCCTTTGAGTTTCTTAAAAATAAGCATACTTGATAAGAATGCTGACCTGTTTTGTTTTTGAGATTGCCAAGTTTTACATTATGCCTATTCCTAATTATTTTTTTCATAGTAATTGTTTGGTTTCACAAGGTAACATGATACCACAGAACCACACTGAACACAAATCATTCGGTCATCAGCTGGCAGAAAGATTTCATAGAATGACCAAATGGAAATGCTACCAAGAAAGATCTAAATATTTCAAAGTGATCTTTCAGGGACCACTTAACTATGTCGAACTTGTGACTTTGCCATAGTAAGAAAATAATCACAATATCATATTGTCATTAATGTTCTTGTTGGTACTCCATGAATATATGAGCATACACTGAATCTATATTTAACTGTATCTGTATCTATGTCTATATCTATGTATCTATATCTATCTACATTACCATAAGTCAATTCTTTAAGATGCTTCACATCACTACTATGGGATACAAATTTTTGCAGAACAAAGTAAAATAATGCCAAACTATCAAAACAGAAATAGAAACTTTAATAACTAAAGATATATATCTAACATTTAAGATTTCTTTCATAACCTGCTGAACTTGAACTTGTAGAGTTGCTACAATACAAAGTCCTGATCTCATACTTGATCATTAATTGAAAGAAAATTTAGGTGATAACTATATTAAGAAAATGTTTTCATTACCATTCAAAAATTAAAAGCTCTACTTTCTGCTAAGTTGGCTTTACATTATATATTATTTTGTATTGTAGATAAATATATAGTTTAAAAATATATATATAGTTTAATTAATTTTTCTTATAATATTTTCTATAATTATGGCTACTTTATTACTCCTTTGTAGTTTAATTGGCATGTTCCTTCATCCTTCTCTTTATATAATTTTATAATATCAATTTGTGGCAGCTAATCCAGCTCTTTGATCATATAGACATCAAAAATTTCTTGTCATTTTTTAATATACATGAAAATTATGATTTTAACAGTAATATATCCATCCATATTGTGGCTTTTCTCATTTAAATAATTTATGAAATTTCATAGAAATACTATAATATTTGTGACAAATTAGGCATTAATAAATACTACTTAAAACCATATTATGATTTCAGATTTAATATTTGATCCAGCATGTAAAATACTTTTATTGTATAAAACAATTAATTTCTCTTCACAGATATTTATGTGTGAAATTAAATATTTCATACAATCATTAATCTTATAATTTTGGTAACCATCCTCTCTGAGGTACACTAATCAACTTTTCCATTTGTGTGAAAACTAATTCTTTAATGGGCAGTAATAATTTTCTCTGCCTAATGAGTCATCACACATGTCCTGCATATTGAACAATGAAAATGGCCTTTTTATTTTCATCACCAACAATACTGGACTGTGTCTTTTAGCATAAAATTTTTGATTCTTTAAATTCTATAGATAAGTTTATTTTCCTTTTAAACCAGGTTATTAAACATAATCAGGATTTTGCCCTTCATAAGGCCAGTCATCTCTTCATGAGTTTATGTTATTCTGAAAGTGTCCTTGTTCTTTATTTATTAAGTCTCAGTTAAACACCTGCCAAAGTGATAGAAATGAGAGCAACTTCTTCAAATGGAAACATAGCATGCAATACTTTTACTTAATGACATTTGTATATGGGTGTAATAAAGCAAAATTAATTCACTCCAAATGTAAGCATACTGCATATAACTTGTTTTCATACTTGTAAATCTGTGTTTTTATAAATTAGAAGTGAAGCCACTGCAATTTTACATTGGAAAATTGTGAGTGCAAAAACTGAAAAGATAACTCATCTCTTAAACATAGAACATTTCCCCATATTTAATCATCTAATGGGAAATATTAAATAACTGTTGTTGCAGTCAGGAGTTGCAAGGAGAACAATTACCTAGAGACACATAATTTAGAGTACTTTTTATAATGGTCACCCAAGGAGTCAAAGCAAAGAAAGTGCAGGAAATCTGTCCACAACATTAAAGACCTAGAAAATCCAACAGAGGGCCTGGATCTCACATCAATAAACTGCATAAGTTGTGCTGAAAACCTAGAATCTTTGACTATGACCCATGCAAATCTATCCCACAGATCTGTGCTGGAAGGGTGCAAAGGTCAATGGTGGAAGCTGGAAAGTCTATGCCAGCAGGGTGAAGGATCTGTACCAGCAGGCTAAGGGTTTTGTACTGGAGCCAAGAAGCAATGCTCAAAATAAGAACCAGGGCTCCCCTGCAATGTACCTCAGCCATTTCAGCAACAATGAGGTCTCTTGCCCCTCCAGTGATGAGGACAGCTGAGTATATATCAATACAAAAAGACTGACAAACTTCTTCTGGAAATTGAACAGCACACATCTTCCCCTCTGGAGCCAGGAAGCAATGCTCAAATTAAGGACCAAAGCTCTCTCAAAGTGAAATGTAGCCATTCTCAATGACAAAGTTCTGAGCTTGTCTGATGATAAAAGTCAAGTTCATATCAGGAAAACTAAAATGGCACTCTCCACCAGGAGAACCAATGGCTCCAAACAACAGCACTAAGGAGAACCCAAAATGCTACTCTCTTCCTCTCCAATTCTCCTATTTATGCTGGTGACAGTGCTCAGGTGGGCCATCCATGCTCAGCACCATGCTGATTTGGTTAAACTAGGGTTTGTGTTCTTGATAGTACATTATCAATAATAAAATATAATGCAAAATATAATAAATAGGTGCATATTGCATAGAAAGCAAATTCCATTTTCTACTACCTTATTTGTTTCCCAAATTACATGTATTTCTTGCAGTGGATTAATCATTATGACCTATATGGATAATATTATACCTTTTGACATGCTCTATTAAAAATAACCCAAGATTGAAACAAATATACACCTATCCACATGGGTAAAATTATTCCACTAGAGCTTCATTTGATAAAGTTTTATCACATGGAGTTATCACATCTTTATTGAATGGAGTTATCACCACTTTACTGATAAAGACCACTTGCCCCTTAGAATGTTGAGGTCTTTTATGGTAGCCAGTGTTGATCTCTTGTTGTCTTGCTTTGAAATCTATGTCACTTATATTGTTTTCTTCTGATCTGCTTTATTCTGTTTTGTAATGGTTTGTTTTACCCTCTTTAAAATAAAAAAAAGAATTTTGAGGTCTTATGTCTAATCTAACACAACTTTTGATATCAGTTTATTTTATAACACTATAAAATGAATAAACTTTTCCTTGAGCCTACATTTTAAAAATTTTGCTTTAGTTTATTAGTACATGTGGGTTTTACATAATGTTTACATTCATTGTGAAAAGTTGATATATGTACGTAACACATCTTAATTCCTTTATAGAAAACAATAAGAGCTCTCCTTAATATTTTAATAGAGTATGAACCATTTTTTACGTTTAAATAACTATGAATTCATCATCACTTATCTTGACACTATACTTTTACATCACTAATTCTAAAATTCACATGTTTAGAAGAAAGGATTACAACTGTGAATATCCGAAAAGAAATTATTTTACTTAATTCACTTAACTCCTCCACAAGCTGCTGGTTGCACGCTTTCTCAGTATGCTGTTAGAATCCCCCTAGACACATTCATTACTAGATTATGTAGACTGAGACTCCTTTCAGAAGAATATTGTGATTTCCAACTCTCAACTTCGTGCCTTCTATTAACCAATTTACTATGTAGGAGTTGAGGGGAGGAAAGCAGAAATAAACAGCTTTAACATCCACAAGCCTACAGTTTAATTTCTAAAGTTCTCAACATACATTAGTTATTTTAAAAATAAATTTCACCCACCATCACTCTTTCCTACATCAACTTGCACAACTTACATCCCTTAGTTTTTCTCTTTTCTCCCCGTAGTTACACTTTCCATCTAAACACTTAGCACAATTTTCGGTAAGTCTCAAAACACACATTATTTGAAACACCTCTGAAAGATGGCTTGTTAAAACTTGGAAAACATTTTGTCATTGTGTAATAAATAAGTAATTATATCTACCACTATTTGAAATACTGTAAATCAGAAATTATGATTTGTTTTTTAAAGAAAATTAATTTGAAAGCACATACATAAATTTAAATATTGATGGCATTCTATCAAAATGGGCTTGTTTAAATTGCATTAAATATTTTGCCCTAATTGATGCACAGAGATCAACACAATTGTTGCCCAAAATATCTTTCTTTATTTTCCACATCTCCAATAAACTAAGGCCAGCAAGCTGACTACTTGTGTGAAAAATAAAGTTTAGGTGTGAAGAGGCCATGCTTATTCCTCTACATGTTATTTGTGACTTCTTTGCTGCTGCCGCAATAAAGTAGTTGCAATAGCCATTGTATAAGATGTAAAATCTAAAATATTTACTCGCTCTGACCTTTTCAGAAAATCGTTGCCAGGGGCAACATGACAGAAAGCTATTTGATGAGAGTTTATAAGTAACTTATGGTACCATGGTGACTTTTTACCCTGCGAGCTGTGTTTAGAATAACCTCTCTCAAAGAGCTGCAGCCAAATCCTTGTGCTTTCTATTTGGACGATGCTCTTCAAAACTTCCCCACCATCCATCCAGACAATCCCCTTTGGTAAAATTTTTCTTCCAAACATCCTGGAAGAATACAATGTGATACTACTCTCTAAAACCACTTGGATAGAAACGTTGCTTTTTCCAATTAGATCAATCTAATTTTCTTCACTACATCTATAAAATCTGTTAATTGTAAGTAAATGCCTGGCCTATGTGACCTATACTTGAAAGCTGATGCTGTTTTGCCAAAATATAATGTTAAAACTAATATATGATAAGGTTGTGAGTTTGATCCTCTGTACCATGAAAAGAACTATATAGGATATTAAGCCAGTGGACAGAAATATCAGCAGAAAAGATAGTATAAATTATACCCCACAGATGAAGCAATAAGATATGTAGAACAGAAGAAAAGACACTTCACTTTGATTCAGAAAAATTACTCTTTCAAGTTTTAAGTGACTCTAATCTATTATATTCACAAAATTTGAAAATATTATATCTGTAAAAATTAAGATGAGACATGACTTTATGAACTAGGTAATTAGTTTGCATTTTGATAACTTAGAAATCCAATGTACAATAAAAAATATTTCATAAGAAACTTACGGAGATAAGAGGGAACTTCAGAGGGAAAGAATGTAGAAGAGCATTTTGAAAGAGGAGAAAGTGTTGTATAAAGACAGAATGAAGAAATCAAGCAATGAAGGCTTTTAGGAGTATATTTAGAGAACCTGAAGGCTTTGTTAAGTGTATACAAAAAGGGAAACAACAAATACAGAAGCTGAACAACTTAGCGATGAAACAAATGGTCAAGCAGGAGAAGTTGATGCTCGTTCTACAGGGAACATGGTGCAGATAGGATTCCTGAGGTGTGAAAGAATATATATATTTTCATATAAGAATATTCTTATATGATAAATAGTAAACAGAAGCAGTGTGATCCCTCTCAGGAAGCTACAGCAAGAGTAATTGAAAGTGACTATTATGTCAACAAGTTGAGGAAAGATTTTTTTTTAACTTCACTTTGTGAATTTTAATATCAAATTCAGTTAGCATATCAGACCCAGTTTCTCATCTCAGATGTATTCAACCTTCTAAAAGCAATAGCAACAAAAAGTTTTCCTCTGCATAATATACAAACCATGTGTGAAGAATTTGCTTTACATAATGTTAGGTAATGTTATAAGTGTTATAAATGCTTCATATAATGTTCAGGTAATGTTATAAATTACAACTTTATTTGCATATTTATTGTTTAAATTATCTCAATTACTGAATCATCAGATTATTAACAAATATCTTTAGGATAAGTCAATACACAAACTTCATATCAAATTTCATGTCTTCATTGAGAATTAATAAATTAGCATTACATTAACTGACTATCAATAGTTCTATAGTGGTGCCTCCTAGACAAATGATGGGATTGCAACCTGATCAGGCAATCTTAAATTGAGAATTTCAGAAGTAGAAATAACTTAATATACTTAATTTACTGATAATCTTAACTTAGCCTCATGATACATAGACTCTTGCTTGATCACCTTTGTGATTGCACTGCTAACACTGTACACTGAACTTTGCAATGTGGCCAGGCAACCCTATACAGTGTTTCACTAACCTGGAAAAAGTTCAAAAGTCAACATCCCTTGCACAATTATTTTGACTATGTATCATTTTTTACCTCATAAAGTAAAAAAAATAAAATATAAGTCAAACCATAGCAAATCAGGGATTCTCTATGAAATACCTTGTTTATAAGTAAAACTTCTATTATTACATATGTCTATATTTTATATACTTCATATTCTCATTCTTAATGTAATTTTCATAGAATTTCTATTGTGTTAATATTTTAGTAGTGCTATTAGCTTTTTAATATAGTATAAATATTCAAAGAGCTTTTCTAAATAAAATGAAATAAATTTTTGCACTTCCCCATGGCTAATCAACCTGTATTTTTCCTAGTTTTAAGCAGAAAAGTATTTTCTCAAAATAAAAGAAACAAATGCTTTTCTGTATCATTAACTTTTCAAGGCCTACTGACTTTAGTGAAATCACTGTAACCAGGCTTAAATGATGTATGAAATGAAAATTTTTTTTTGTCTAGCCTCTGTGCATAGGAATCATCTTGGCAATGTCTTGAAATCAATGTTCTGCTCAGAATGCACAGGTCATGCAATAAAACAAACTTACTGAGGAAGATAACTAAGGGCGATTTCAAGTGCTTCTCCAAGTACTGTTTTTATTTGCTTCCTTTCTGTATACGTTTAGTTGGACATGTTAAATCATCTTGAAATAAAATTCTGTCAATTGAGTAGCAAAAATGTTTCCAATCTCAAGTAATGAATATGAACAAGAAATATATACACATATATAAAATAACTTCTTTTGAATGGTGAACAATGCCAGTTATGCTGCATTTAAGGTTTCTATAATATGAGAAAAGATTCTGCTCATATGTCTCATCATATATTCAAAATGGCATCTTCAGGAAACAGGTATCTTCCAGACATATCTCAATTGCTATTTGCACCAATTGACATGCTAGTGAAATGTGAATACAAACTAACTTAATTTGTAAGAGACATACAAAAGTTTCATACACAAAACATGGAATATAAACTCCCACATGAAATTGTTTTTATTTCCAATTATATCATTCATTTCATTTGCCTTTAATCCATATAAATAGAATGCAATGATGCAAAACAGAAGAGATGTTCCATGTTTTAAATGTGCCTTTTAAACAAAGCACAGATTTACCGTATATTCATTTTGGTGCTTGCGGTATTTCTTTTCAACTGGATTTTCTTTATTCCAAAAGCATCCTGAGGAAGTTAGCTTGGCCAGTTCTAAACCACCATGAGTATGGATGCAGGGATGGCATCCAAGCGTGGTCACACGCTCCACGGAAATTCACCAAAAGCACCATTTATGTTTTTCTTTATTTTATGCACTACTTTAATATTTTTTCTCCTTTTGCATTTGAAAATAAATAGGAAAGGAAATGAGCCATAGTCATAAATTATTATTTTTTATTATTAGTTTTTCTCTGTTTGCCTAAAAAAATCAAGGATCAGGACATGAAAAATCCAGAGTTATCCAACTGGTTTTATTAAAAAAAGGAGTTTATTGTAAGATATAATTTGAAATTTAAAGAAAAACTATGCCAACTTTGCCTAAGTACACTTATTTCTTGATTCATAAGTTCATAGAGTAATTCAAGAGAAATAAAAAAAAACATGCTCGAATTTCTAGTTTTGTACTTGAAATTGTTCTTTTTGAAGAGGCAGTACTTTCATGGCTGTAATTATCAAATACGCACATATTCTCTATAAGGAACAGGGAAGTATCTTGCAAATCATTATTGTTTTCTTACGTTTGCCATAAAAATGTCAAAAAACGGAGTGTATTAAAATAATAAAAATTTATTATCTCACAAATTTGAAAGCAAACCTCCAAAATCAAGGTAGAGCCATGGACTTCTTAAATGATAGGGGAATCATTTGCTGCTGTACATATCTTGGGGTAAATTTGTTGACAATCAGTGGCTCGCAATGCATCCTTCTCATCTATTGTCATCACAAGACACTTTCATTGTGTCTCTGTCTTCTTCGGACTGTCTACTATTAAGTTGGGTTAGGGGCTCATTGTACTTCAGTATGACGACAATTTATGTTGTTACAAATACAAGCGTGATTTTCCTGTTTTCAAGTAAGATCACATGTTGTGTGTAAATACTTCAACATATAAATATTGGAAGAACACAGACCTATAATATAAATATTCCAATACTATACTGATTGATAGTGCATGAGTTCTGATTATTTGTGGGTAAAAATGATTTTTTTCCTACTTTTAGACAGAGAATTGCATACACTTAGAGCTACCAGGGATACAGACATAGAAAAATAAATATTTTATTCTTATGAAGTAACTTTTCTTTGTTCATGCTTTCCATCACCATTAGCTGTATAATGAATCAATGTGTGATGCTATTTACACATTACCCTTAAAAACAAGGTTGTTAGGAACTCTAGAATTTACAGTGTATTTTACACTTCCTTTTTCATGCCTTTGTGAAGAACTCATGGAATCATTCTTAAATAAGGATGTGTACTCAGCTCAGAAATATATTGAGTAATGTGTTCAACACTATAAAACACAGATCCTAAATTTCCTTCAACTCCATGTAAATCATTTTTTTCCTTCAAATGCTGCCATCTTTTTTTTTCTAAATACACTCTACTTGCCATCTTTCACGCCCATTGATTTAACTATCACCATCACACTTTGGGTGACTTAAAAAATGTTATTGGACTTCTCAGTTGTACTGAAAACCTCGTAAGAATTTATCATAGATGTCCTTCGCCACTAAAATCTAACATGAAATGCAGTGTGTTAGGAATCCCTCTTCCTGTGTCGTGCTTCGTGCCTGTTAAGAGCGTCACTGAGCGTCACCTCCTTATTCAGAGCAGACACTGGCATCTCTCTCTCAGTTCTTTTTCTTCATTGCACATGGAGACAATAATCACACTCTGAAACACGCCCCTGTTTCCTCCTCTTTGGACCTACAGGTTTTTGAAATTCACCAAGTTCCTTAAGAACAGTTAATCAAAACTAATGAAAACATTAACTACTGATGATATTTTTTTCTCAGATATGTGGTACAATTTGGTACAGCTGAATAAACTGGCTGAAATATCCCATACATCACATTTTAAGAACAAACATACGAATCATATTTTATTCAACATAATATTCAATTTACCTCAGTAAAGAATGAATTATTTTTATAATCTGAATTATAGTCTACCTTTTGTATATTTTTGTGGCTTCTTAACTTTTTTATTGCCTTTTGTACCTATATAAATCTAGATAATTGCTGGTACAAATCTTTGCTATTTTCAAAATTTAAATGTTATGATATATTGCTTGTATGAAATTTTTGCTTCAATATTCATTTTTAACTCACTCCCCCACCCCTATTCCCATAGAGCTACTTTGACTCACTGGAAATTCTTGGGTATTCCTCAGAAGCTGTACAAAACAAATTCCTTTTTTAAATTTCTTGTTTGGGAAGAAAGAATATATAATTTTTTCTTTTACAGAGAGACATATGAAAAGCTGTAATAGTATATAAAACTATGTTTCCTGGATTTTTCAAAACAACAGTATTGCAAACATTCCTTTTGGTTGTCTGTTTAGGTGCTTAAATTTCTGTTTGAGATCACACTGATCTGGACACCGCAAGTATAGAATGGTGCCATAGGCTACATGCTAGTGTGCACACCCCATCTACTCTTCTGCTGGTGAAATTCTTCAGAATATGCATTTTATATTCTTCATCATACAGTCCTGAAAGTATAACACATGGTAAAATCTTGATATTCAGTTGTTGATCTCAATTGTATTAAGAATACTTTCCTTATTTTTCAGGATCCATAAGGAATTATTTACTCCTTATAATTTCAGTGGACAAGATTATTTTGTTACTCATGAAGTGGCTTGACAGGAAGATTTTAAGACTAACTGGATTATTAATAAAGAAAAAAGTGGGCACATTAATAAATATGTGGTAATAAATGCCTTTTCATCTATATTTAATCTATCACAACCATTGAAATTATAGCATATTAATAGTAATACATTAATACATGAATATGTACTTAATAATAAAACAACTGAAGCTCTTTGATTTGCTTATCTTACATGCATGATAGAAATTAGTATGGTTATACTCATTATGAAAACATAGCATGACATTTCAGTATACTGTAGGCCAATCTTTAAAGTCATTTGGTTATTCTGGGATTTGAAGTTTTTCTACCTATGACCTTTGAATTGGAAAAAAAAAATTAATCCTTTTTTTTCTGTATCTCTATGTAATCAACTGTCAATGCAGACAATAGTGATGCAAAATATTACTTAATTACTTGAACTAAAGCCCAGCATAGATTTCAGAATTTTAAGCCATGTGTAAAACAAGTATTGCTTCTTTGACATAGTTACACAGTTTCTCAAATCCTGGTGAATACAGTTGCTGGGAGACCTCTTAAATAAATGAGGATTTTATAATCCTCATTTATCAGCTTATTGTTAAGTTCTTTATCCAAGATTTGAAGAAGAGAATGTTTTGTTTACCACCATATCTTTAATATTTAACTTTTCTAAGTCTGAATCTGAAAAACACTATCAGTGTGTGGTGTACCTTCTCCTAAAATTTTAGTAAGATGCTCTGTTGTTCCTTCAACCAGCAGTAAAAGAGGAATAGGTAGCAGAGAAGGAAAGAATTATTGCAGAGAAGTTGAATCTGATGTTTCTCAAAATATACCACTTAAATAAATAATTGTCAGCTGCTCACCAACATTCATGCTCATTTTTCTACATATCTTTTATGTCTCTACCTAAAGATGTTTGTGGCCATGAGACAAACATAATAAGAAAGTATGGAATGTAAATCACTTGTACACTTGACCCATAAATGTGTTTTTCCATGTTCTTTTGAACTTTTAGCTGGAATGGCAACCTTGTATGTGGTTATGAAGCTTACACATCCATCAGCCTAGATGTCTTGTTTGGAGAAGGCAGGGCTGCCAAACTGAATAGACCAATTATTGTGTATTTCTCCTTTATATGTTCAGAATTTTGTTTCATCTGGGAAATAAACAAGCGCTAAGAAGTTTTTCAAAAACCATGAAGACTTCATTTTAGTGGTCGTTATATCTTATTCTCTATCGTTTTATAGAGTAGCATAGACCAGCTGTGCATTTAGTTTACAAATTTGCTTTCTTGTTCATTTAGTGTGCACACCAGCATCAGGAATATATATGTGTTTGACTTTTAGTTTTCAGGAGTCTTCTATTAAAGGCTATTTGTTTTCATTCTTAAAATTATGGTATAGAGACTCATAGAGTAATTTTATTTCCATATGTGGAAGTGACCTTTCTGAAGTTTAAACCAGTTCCCCTGAAATGGATCAGATTTTTCAAGAAAGGATTATCCTGGGAATAAACATTCTTCTAATCTTATCTCTTTATCTATTTCTATTGGACATTTATAGGAATAGTAACTTCTAAACCTTTAATTCCAGCTTGCATGGATGTGATGATACCAAGGTTTCCTAGTATTGATACCTGAAATGTGATCCACCCCATCTGACTAATGTCTGACACTGTGGAAATAATGTCTCATCTGATATGGATCCAACATGAAGTCTTGGGCTACCTCTCTGAATACTGACTAAGCGTAGTGATTCATTCTGCTATTAAGGTAAGTGACAATTTTTGTACTCCTAGATCCAAGTGAACACATTTAACTTTCCTGTAAAATATTTTACAACTTAATATAACTCCATATATTTTACATAATAAGAACTATCATAATTAAATATATTGATTTAAAATGGTGCTTCATCATAACTTTTAGTTTTATTTAGTGAATAGTTCAGTAAGTTTTCTTCAATTATGGTACATAAAAAAGAAGTTCAAAGATTTGTGATAATATTTCTAATAAGAAATATATACTTTTGTTATTTAGACAAATGGTAGTACTGACTAAACATATTCTATTCCTTAGGGTCTTTTAAACATTTTTTCAATTAAAATTATGGCTATAATAAATTTTTCTACTTTATATAAAAAAGCTAAATATTTATCTTGTAGTAAATTTAGCACTAATGTTATCTTTTATAAAATAACATCATTTTTATTTCATAACTAGAAACTCAGAAATCATAATATTATTTTCAAAAATTTATTTGGACAATATAAACATGAGATACATGATAAAATATAAGTTCAATATGGAGGTCTAAATGTAACATGATATTGTCAGTTGTTTACATAATGCTTAAAAGATATTCAGATAACCCAAATGACATCTAATGTATGATTTTTGAGCTTTTTTATTTATTATCTAGACCCAAAATTCAGCATTCATAGTATGAAATTGTCACATTCTCTCTGAATTATCTTCAGATTTTTCATATCTTTGAATGAGAACAGATATAGAAAAATATACTATGCAGTATGCTGTTGGTATTTTGTTTCCATCAGTTTTGATAATATAGTCATTTTGATATATTGGGTCCCCCTATCTATGGAAAAAGGATAACATACCAAGTTCTGATGTCCTCCTTGATTCCTTTTTCAGAGTGATATTAGTTTCATTGTAGAAGTTTGTCACTTCTTTGGTTAGGGCAATTTCTGAGGACTTGACTTTTCTTGATGCTATTGTGAATAGTTCAGTTTTCCTAATTTCTTTTTCCATGAGTTTCACATTAACATACAGGAACGTTACTGAGTTTTGTGTGTTGACTTTGTATGCTCTAACTTGCTGAATTATCTTACTAGTTCTGGGGCTCTTTTGTGAAATTGTTTGAATCTTCTACCGAAATGATCATGCAGTCTATAAATAAGGAGAGTTACACTTCTTCCTTTTGTTTCTTTTTCTTTTTTCTTTTTTCTTTTTTTTTTTTGTACCGGGAATTAAACTCACAGCCTCACACTCGCGAGGCAGGCACTTCCACCACGGAACTAAATCCCTGCCCCATATTTCTTCCTTTTCTCTACACATACCCTGTTGCTTTCTGAAGGAGGGAGGTCCTAAAAATGAGGTACGATGAGTGAAAGGAAAACAAGAGAGAGACAAATTTATGGAATTAGGGGCCACAGTCCCTTGGACTAAAGATGCCCTCATAGATTTCTCTATTTATTAAAGTCTTTATGAAAAGCAGAAGAGGGAGACGGGAGGGGTAAAGTACAGATAAGTGAGAATTTAATTGTTTGATATCCGAGGGATCATCCGTGGCCACGTCTGGCCTTCATGTTTACTGTTCTTTTGGACACATCTTAGCAAAGCATCTCGTGCTGTCCAGTAGCATTACAGTGGGACTAAGGTCCTGTTTTATTTGCTTTCATGCTACGCTTTTGGAAGATTTCCTGCAGAAAAACAATCATGTGGTCTAGCAGAGCTCAAAGTCTCTGGAGTAACAAGAGGTAAGGTAAATTCTTGACATCTTTCTTCACAATATCCCTTTTCTTTCTTTCACCTGCCTGACTGTTCTAAGGTTTCAAGTACTATATGCAGTAAGAGTAATGACAGTGGTCATCTTTGTCTTGTTTCTGATATTACAGGGAAATCTAGCTTTTTCTTATTTAATACAATGTTAGCAGTAGGTTTGTTGTAAATAACATTTATTACATTGGAATAAAGTCCTCCAGTACTTACTCTGTTCAAGTTCTTTTTCATGAATGGATGTTGGATTTTGTCAAAAACTGCATTTGTTGAGATGATCATATGATTTTTGTCCTTGCTTCTGTTTATGTGATATATTGATTTGCATATGTTAAGCCATTCTTCCATCCTTGGGATGAAACCAACTTGGTCATGATATATGATCTTTTGTTGCATTCTTTTGCCAGAGTTTTCTTGAGGATTTTTGTATCTATTTTCATTAAAGAGATTAGCTGATACAGTATATTTTCTGTTCGTTTGTTTGTTTTAGTTGGCTCCTTTTTTGGTTTTGAAATAAAAGTAATGCTAGATTCCAGAAATGAGTTTGAAAATACAAGTCCTTTTCAGTTTTGTAGAAGAGTTTGAGGAACGCTAACATTAGATTCTTGAAGTTCTTGCAGCGTTCAGTCCTATCACATCCTGGGCTTTTCTTAGTTGGTAGTATTTTATCACTGCCTCAGTTTCATTCTTCTTATTGGGCTACTAAAATTTTTATATTTGGCACAGTATGGTAATTCAAGGGTCTCTAGAAATCTATCCATTTATTCTAGATTATTTAACTTATTGGAATATTCCTTTTCAAAGTAGTTATGTCACATCTTTGAAAAGGGGGCAGAAAAACATACACTGGATAACAGACAGCATCTTTAGCAAATGATGGCAAGAAGACAGGCCACACACATGGTGCAATTGATGATAGAGACTTAGCAATTACCAGATATTAAAACAAAACCAAACTGGATCAAAGAGCTGACTATTAAAGCAGAAATACTTAACTGAGTAGAGGATTAAAAAATGTAAAGCTCTAGAATTCATAGGAATAGGTGAACATTTTTGAACAAAATTCCAGTTGCACAAGAAATAACAACAAGAATCAACCAGTTGGGTGATATCAAATTAAAACACCTCTGCATAACCAAGGAAACCTCCAGCAGAGTGAATGGATCAATAAAGTAGCACATTTATGCAACTGACTAATCAGTGGAGAAGTTTAAAGTACTAATAATACTGATGCAAACAGTATTGAAATAAATGATACTGTGGATGTATCTCAGAATCATTTTAAGGAATAACGAACTGCACACAACTAGTGTGCACCATATGGTTCCATGTGTATAAAGGTCTAACACTGATTTACAAAGCAGTAATTCACAGTGATAGAGGTAGACTAGAATCTCCCTCACAGTGGGTGTTAGTGAGGTATTAAATGCTATGTGGCTTAATGAAAATTTGGAAGTGATAGAAATTTCCTAATCTTCATATGGAGTTGTAATAACATTGGCATCAAAAGTCAGCATGTTGTGTACCTTTAGAATTTTTATATTCATATTTTACATAAATTAAAATTCAATAGTTATTTTTAAATATACTACTCAATATTCAACTTCTTAGAATTTACTTTAAGGAAAAAATATAAGATATAAAACTATTTTTAGATTTCTTCACTTGTTATCAATTACATTAAACTCCATGTGACAATATTTTGCAATTAAAGAGTGTTTGAGGGCATCAGATACTTTGAGATGACTGGCATTGACTAAGAAAAATAAAATATGATCTCAATAAAATATGAACAAACATAATAAAATATAAACAAACATAAAATAGTCTAAAAATTAAAATTAAAATTGCTAATTCTCAAACTTGTTTCTTTATATTGGATTTTGTATAGTTCACCAAATTTTTGCCCTTACTTCATCTGACTTGTTCGATTAGGAATAAATGCTGAAGAATGAACCAAATTGGTTGGTTCATTGTGAATAACAATGAAAAACAGCATCGCTCCATATCATTATCTAGGAAGCAAATCATTTTCAGTTTTTAACGTGTCTTTTAGGTTTCTATGATCACTTTTGGTAGGACAGTGGAAGTGTGATGACTAAATTTGTCGAATGATGGTAACAATGTTGTGATCATCTTGCATGTTTATGAATAAAGCTTGCTGGGATCTCAATGTGTCATGATAGATGTTAAATTCCTGGGCTCTACACTAAGCTGATAAGCATGAGTTCTCATTAAATTTGTGACTTTTGAGAAGTTTTCTGAACTTTCTAGCATTTTTAAAACAGCAAAAAATATGATTCATTTGTAACACTACCTGACAAAATGTACCAATATACATAAACTTATTAGTTTTCTAGCTAAGCTATAGATATTAATATTTTGAAGTTTCAAGTATTTTTACAGAGTTTATATGTATGCCACTGCAAGCATACTTCCTAAAGATAGCAGAATATTAATATTATTCTGCTACTAATACTATCATTCCTATTATAACTATTGTCATAATCATTATTACTTGCACATTTATAATAAAAGCCACTAATGATCAAAACATTATGTCATAGTGTTAATCAAAGGAGTAACTGTGACTTGAGCTTGTATCTTTGGACTTTAAATTATATATTCAGTCCACCATATTATATGTGTTGATCTGTGAAATTAATTGGCTCAAAAAAGAAGTGGAAATAAATAATTAAATAAAAAGAAATAGAATTTTTATGACTATTATCAAACTCATTTAAAGCTATAAAATGTCTATAGGGTATAATAATCCCCCAAAACTGATTATAAATAATCGAGTAATATACATCTCTTCATTCATAAATATTTTAATTCAAGCGTTTCATTTTCCCATACTATACAGGGTTTGGAGGGGAAAAATCTTATCGGAATTAATTGCAAATCCTTGTTGTGGTGTGTCAAAGCATTTCCTTTTTTTTTTTTCCTGTTAGTAGGGACTGAAGCCATTATCATCACACTGAACTATGTGCTCAGCTTTTTTATCCTTTATTTTTACACAGGGTCTGGCTGAACCATTAAATATTTCTGTGCTAGACTTCAACTAGTGATCCTCAAATCTCAGCCTCCACCTCCTTCTAAATACATTTCTTTTTAATCTTTATAACTTCTACTTATGTAAAATCTTGAAAGAAATTGCTTCTATTAAAATTAATATAATGAAAGTGGTTCTAAGCTAAGAAGACATATGCTAATCAGCAAAACCCAACCAGCACTTTAGTGTTTTATAGGACATGAAAGCAGGAATTTTTCTTAAGAAAATTACATTGATATTTGCAAAATTCTACCAGGGTGCAAAGTTTTCATATGGCATGAAAAGAGCAACTGCTCTTCCAAGGTTAACACAATATGAATTTTGAAAATAATTTTTAAGTCAAGGGTTTCAGGCATACCTCAGATTCAGTCAGAAATTATGCACTGAAAGCTCAATGTGCACCATTTCCTTAAGGCAACTAAGGTGCCTGAAAGTAACTTTTTGGGTTATTCATTCCATACTTCCTTTCTTTACAGGATCATGGACAGGGTTGAGGAGATGGGGTGAATACAATTAGACACTTTAAATGGCTTCACTCTTCAAATATGATATCACCTTATCATCAAAGATTTGTTTTCTTTCACATGCAAAAGGCAATGCTAAATCACAAAGATATATCAAAATCTACTATGTGACTTGAATGCTTACAATGCACAAACATTTGCTGAATTGATAACCATCTTACCTATAGCAACATAAAAATAGGTGATATATACCATTTAGGTGGAAAATAATGTGAATCTGATAAGATTTGGAGGAGAACAATGAAATATCAAACAGTTTAACATAGCTTAATTCATAGCTCCATGTGAATGTATGTGAGACAGAATGTAAGTAATATGTCAGTCTCTATTAGTGTAAATATGTATGTGTATTTATGTGTATTTGTATATCGACATTTATATTTCTCTATAAATTCACATAAAGTTGATTCTCCATATCAGTTATGAATTCTGCATTCACAGATTCAACCATTTAAAATTAAATATATACTTAAAGATATTTTTGTGTTTTTTTTTCTTAAGCAATACAGAGAGCAACTTAACAAGATATTTACTTGTACATCCTATCAGGTATTATAAGTAAATTAGAGATGATTTAAATGTTCACATGGATTGGAACAAGGAAGGGGAAGGAGAAAAGGGAAAATTTTTTAAAAAGTGAGAAAGAAGGAAAAATTTGAAACAAAGCTTTTGTAAAAGGGGAGGGAAGGGAGTATTGAAGAGAGAGGAGAGAAGTTGAAAAAGAATCATGTTATAACATGCACAGGTGCAAATTCTCTATTATAAATATGATCATTATGCATATCTGAAATATATAATAAAATCTGATTGAAGAAAAATGAATAATGTTATTAAAAGTAAATCAATGTTGCAGCAAAAGAAGTGGAATGAATATATTATATATGATGTGTACTACACCATTTCATATAAATACATCTGTGGTCTTTATTTTCTCTGAAAATTCCAAGGAGTAACTGTACCTGAAAGACGGAGGAAAAAGGGAACTTTAGATCATTTTTCTTTGCCACCACTGTTTGTGATAGCAATACCTGCAGTAGTTCAATGTATTACAGTTTAACACAGCATTTTCTGATTTGCAAATGTAAACTAGGTACATGTTAAGTGTAGATGTGAAGTCAAGGGTGGAGGAAAAAATTGGATACAATTTTATTTACTAAAATCTTTAGGTGGATGGACAGATGGAACTATGAAAAAAGAATGGGCAGAAAAATGGAAAGAAGAGAGAAAGAAATTCTCTTTAGTGTTGCTCTAGTTTTTCAAACTGTGATAGTGTGATTTAATTCTTCTCCTCCTCCTCCTCCTCCTCCTCCTCCTCCTTCTTCTCCTCCTCCTTCTTCTTCTTCTCCTCCTCTTCCTCCTCCTTCTCTTCTCC